>PVKP010003565.1:0-106963 GCA_004027715.1 Plecturocebus donacophilus | reverse complement strand
GGGTGGGAAATGACCAGCTGAGGTTTCCATCTTCAGAGCCCACACCCTAGATTGTGGGCTCCACAGTAATCGTAATGCAAAAGCCTCTATGATAAGATTTAGGGAGCACAGTTTTTTGTTTTGTTTTGTTTTGTTTTGTTTTGTTTTGTTTTTGAGACGAAGTCTCACCCTATTGCCCCAGGCTGGAGTGCAATGGCAACATCTTGGCTCACTGCAACCTCCATCTCCTGGGTTCAACGGTGCAAGTGATTCTCCTGCCTCAGCCTCCTGAGTAGCTGGGATTACAGGTGCATGCCACCATGCCTGGCTAACTTGTGTATCTTAGCAGAGACAGGGTTTCACCAGGTGGGCCAGGCTCCTCTCAAACTCCTGACCTTGTGATCCACCCGCCTCGGCCTCCCAAAGTGCTGGGATTACAGACGTGAGCCACCACGCCCGGTGGGAGCAGAGTTTTAGTGTAAAAATTAGCAGTGTGTGTTCTAGCAAATTATGTATGATAAATTGTATTATACCTACAAGTTATTTTACAAACTAATAAAGTATGAGAAATTTATTCTTAATGATATAGGTTGTTCCTGGTTTTGGTATCTTGCAACAATGTTAATCTTACATTAATCAATAATATATTGAAAAAAAAACATCTCTTTAAGATGTGAACGTTGTCATTTAAGTCTGACACAGCTTTTGTTTGTATGTTTCTTTCTGTTTGCAGTTTACTGGAAGATTCCATATGGCTAACATTCAGCTCAAATACACTTAGATTGGTCCTGATACCTCTCTGTGTATAACTGAATAGAATAAGCTATCAGAATGTGTGTCTTAGTTTGCTGTCATTAAACACTGAATCTCCACGTAAAGTGGTGGAATCAAGTAGTTGATGGGCCTTTTCGTATCAGAATTAAACCTCAACACGTTCTTAGAAATCGTAGAGCTAGTTGTCAAAGTACCAATGATTCCACTCATTTTCTTTCACTGCACTTAATGGGCTGATTTATCTACTTACTCCATAAATTTCTCCATGTCTTTCACCACTTTTTCTCTTTTCAACTGCCTGACGCCTTCTAGGCAATATTCTCTCTTTTTTTCCCCTTTTTCTTTTTTTCTAGCTTCTCCATCTGTCGCCAATCAGTTTGTCCTCTGTGTCCATTTTTAACCAATGAGCATGTGGCATGACTCTGATTGAAGAACTGTCCAACCACATTGCACTTTAGTTTAGTAATACTAATTTTTAATCATTTTGTAGTCCTTATGTGTTTAGGATTTTTTGTTAATATTTGTGCTCAAAAATTGATATTGCAGAATTTAAAATAAGTATCAATTTAAATAAACAACATCCTTGAAATTATGCTTTACTTTCTCATATTTTAAGAAATTAGAAGTGCCCTGATACTATCTGTGATCTATCTAATATAAAATATTTATCTTCTAATTTCTTAAAATATAATATATAAATATACATATATAATATATATGATAAACATCCATAGAAATGTAACATATAGAGAGATATAAGATATATATACACAAAGTCAATCTTCATTATTCATGAATTATGTATTTATGAATTTGCCTAATCACTAAAATTTATTTATAATCCTCAAATCAATACTTTGCGGCTGTGTTGCAGTCATTCATGAACGTGCTCAGAGCAGTGAAAAGCGTTAGTAGCCAGTCTCAGCTGAGGCTGAAAAAGGGAACACTCTGCTTCTTGTTGCAGCTCTTTTACTGGAAACCTGTCTCCTTTTCTGCAGTTTACTTTGTGCCATGGGTTTCATGAAATTGTGAGGTTTGTGTTGATGATTTCGATGCCTGAGATGTCCCACAAGCATAGTTCTGATGTGCTATCTAGTTTCCCCAGCAGAAGAAGGCTATGAGATGCTTTATGGAAAAAATGCATGTGTTAGATAAGCCTCATTCAGACATGAATTAGAATGTTGGCTGGCTGGGCACAGTGGATCATGCCTGTAATCCGAGTACTTCAGGAGACTGAAATGGGTGGACTGCGTGAGCCCACGAGTTTGAGACCTGCCTGGGCAACAGAGTGAAACCCATCTCCACAACAAATACAAGAATTAGCCAGGCATGGGGCATATGCCTATAGTTTAAGCTACCTGGGGGCTGAAGTGGGACTATTGCTGAGCCCAGTAGGTAAAGGCTGCAGTAAGCCTGAAAAAGAAAGAAAGGAAGGAAGGAAGGAAGGAATGCTGTTGGCCACAAGTGCAATGTTATTGAACTAAAAATGTATATTGAATAGGTGTCTTTAAACAGAAACACATACAGTTAAGTATCCATCCATTTGTAAAAATATGAACAGAGATTCACAAAAACTATAATTCCTCTAGGATTTGATAATTCAATGCTCATAGCAACTTCATAAAACAACTACCACAAATAAGAAGAATCAATTATATGTATATATTTGTGGGAAATTTAATGTCACCCTATAAACCTTTAAATGTAACATGTGTAATGTAAGGGCTCTTCTCATTCTCTGAGACATTTCTGTGGATCTGTGAGTCTCCCATTTTAAACTACACATCTCTATAATGCTGTATGTTGATATGGTTTGGATGTTTGTCCCTCCAAATCTCTCACTGAAGTGTAATTTCAGTGCTGGAGGTGGGGCCTGGTGGGAGGTGTGTAGATCATGGAGAATCCCTTACGAATTGCTTAACGCCTTCCCCTTGGTGATGAATGAGTTCTCCCTCTGGCAGTTCACAGGAGGTCTGGTCGTTTAAAGGAGGGTGCCCCCCCTCCCTCTCTCTCTTGCTCTGCCCTTCGCCATGTGTGGGACCTGCTCCCTCTTCACCTTCTGACATGAGTGGAAGCTTCCTGAGGCCTCCCCAGAAACAGATGCTGGCACTGCATTTCCTGTATAGCCTTCCAAAACTTGAGCCAAATTAAATCCCTTTTCTTCATAAATTACTGATTCTCAGGTATTCCTTTATTGTAACACGGACTAAGATAATTGTTTTTGTGTACGAAAACAAAATAATTTATCACAACTGATAGATTCCAGAGGCAGATATAAAAATCTAGCTAACTTTTATTAAACCAGATACTGAAAAGATTTGGAAAAATGTAAAACAATATTATTATTTTCATTAAATTGTTTTTTGTTTTAGTAAATACAGCTATTTCAAAATGGTGTTTATGTTACAATTTTAGTGGTTATGAAGTATTGTTATATTAACATCTAAAAAATTTACTATTATTATTTTTTAAAAGAATAAAATTTTGCCTAAAATATAAATGGCATCACCAGTGTCGTGCTGGTAAATTGATTCTCTCAAAAAAAAAAAAAAAAGCCATAACTTCCTGTGGTAAACACTCTGGTAGTATCATAGTAAATATTTAACCACTAGTTTTCCAAAAGATGTTCCAATGTGAATGTTTGCAGTAACAAGTGAGACAAATGTGAAACAGCAAATCCACAAATTGGAACTTCACTCATTTATAGGAATTGACTTTTAAGCTGAATCTGATAATATTTTTTGAATATTAGATTATTTCCTCAGGTTTTTTTTTCACTCTTCCTAACAGTTACAGACTGGAAACACTTTAAATGTAATCTGCCTAATATACATTTTCTTAAATGAACAAATGAAGCCCTGCATTGTGGAGCTTGCCAATTTTGTGGTGTAAATATTTCCATGGGTGATTTCAAGCCATTGACCTAACATCACAGAGCAGGGAGTCTTAAAGGGATGCATAATAATACAACATTAAATAGTATTTCCACTGTGCAACTGTAGTAGAATTAATAACCTCAAAAGAATAGTAATAATGCAATAATAAGAAAGTACTGTGTTTTAAATGTTTATTACTTTTGTTTTTAATGTTTTTTTAGTTTATGTAATTTAATTTTTAATAATAAATATTTTTAAAGTCTGGGCTTGTAAACTTCCTGAAAATCTAATAGTTAATCACTCTTGCTAGCTGACTCCATCACACTATTGAAATACACTTGCTGTGGTCATTCGGAAGCTACCAACATAGAGTCACAGGAAGCACAGTTGAGAGATGTTCAGAATCAGTTTTGGCTGATGATGCTTCCTGGCTCCAGCACATCACTGGATATAACCCTAAAAAACAGAAACTATTTGAGGTTCTCCATAGTTTTATTAAGGTTAAAGGATCCTGAGACCAAAGTTTGAGAATTGCCCCTTTAGAGGATCAAGAGGTCATTCATCTTGACCCCGGAGCCAGTGCATGGATGATCATGATCATGGAGAGCCCCACTGGTCTAAAACATGACTGGTTATACACAATGGGTCATACTTACAGAATGAATAATGGACACAGCAGTATTTGACAGCGGAGCTGAGTACTAAAACGAAATAAAAAGTGATAGGAAATGAAATCAAACATTCTGAGTGAGAAAAGAGGTGAAAAAGGGTTTGTAAACAACAACAGCAAAAAGAACTGTGGTGTCATGTTAATCCTAACAATAATTTTATTACAGACTTTTATTTCTAATGGAAAATTATTGCTTCTTGTGTGATTTTAACTTGCATAATAGATAAAAATAAATGCAATGTGTAATTGCAACCACTTTCTAAGATCTTATTACAAGAACGGCCGTTTGAGCTGTTAAACTTCTTGAGTTTAACAGAAATGCAAAATAAGTCTAAGCTAAGCTTGAAGGCATGGGGGGGAGCATCTGTGTAATAGGAATTTTGGAGTTCTGAGACTAATCCAAGAGAAAGAAGAAGAGAAAGAGAAAAGCAAAGAGGGAAGAAGAGAACTAGTCTTAGAGAGTCTTAGAGGCTGGAGACTTTGAGGAGTAAAGCATAAGAATATGAAATATTTAATCTGAAACTGACTTGTCTATGTAACCCCTCCACTTCTCCGTATTCTGTATCTCTATATTTCATGCGCACTTGTGTGTGTGTATCAGCTAATGTGCTTGTGTGTGAGTATGGACATGCCAGAGAGAGAAAACTCAGATAACAGCATCCAGACGACATATAACAGAAATAGTAATTCTGGACAAGCAGTGATTTAGAAGAAGAGGTGACTGACAGAATGCAAGCTTCCAATCCACTCAGAAATTTTAAGGAGAGCTTTGGACTTTCACAGAATACATAATGGATTTTTTGAAAAGAATTCATATTTTAATCTCCCAAAATAGAAATATCCTAGTTTAGTTCTTCTTATTATTTTTGATTGACATAGGATAATTGTACATATTTATGGGATACGGTATGACGTCTCAATGCATTCACACACTGTGTGATGATCAAATCAGCATAATCAGCATATCCATCACCTTAAACATTTAACATTTCTTGGCCAGGTGCGGTGGCTCAGTCCTAGCACTTTGGAAGGCTGAGGCAGGCAGATTGCTTGAGCCTAGGAGTTCCAGACCGGCTTGGACAACATGGTGAAACTCCATCTCTACAAATAGTGCAGAAATTAGCCAGGCAGGGGGCAAGCACCTGTAATCCCAGTTACTTGGGTGGCTGATGTAGGAGGATAACTTGAGCCAGAAGGTTGAGGCTGCAGTGAGCTGTGATGCGGTGCTGCACTCCAGCCTGGGTGACAGAGAGAGACTCTGTCTCAACTAAAAAAAAAAAAATTAACGTTTCTTTTTGGCACAAGTGTTCAAAATCCTCTCTTTCAGCTATTTTGAATTATACATTATTGTTAACTACAATCACCCTGCTGTGCAACAGAACACCAGGACGTTTTCTTCCGATCTAACTGTAACATTGCACTCACTGACAAATCTCTTCCCTTGTCCTGGCTGCTACCCTCCACAGCCTTGGTGACCACCACTCTATTACATTCTATGAGATCAACCTTTTTAGACTCCACACGTGAGTGACAACATGCAGTGTTTGTTTTTCTGTGCCTGACATTTCACTTTACATAATGTCTTCCAGGCTCATCCATGTTGTCACAAATGACAGGATTTCATCCTGTTTGTGGCTGAATTTGTGTATGTATACCACATTTCTTTACCTATTTATCTGTTGATGGACACTTAAATTGATTCTCTATTTTGACTACCATAAATAATACCACAATAAACATGAGAGTGCAAATGTCTCTGACATAGTTATTTCACTTCCTTTGATTATATAAGTAGTAGTGAGATTGCTAGATCATATGGTAGTTCTATTTTTAATATTCAAGAACTTTCCATACTGTTTTTCATAATGGCTGCACTAATTTACATCCCCACCAACAGTGAGCAAGTGTTCCCTTCTCTCTATGTCCTGGCCAACACTGGTAATCTTTTGCCTTTTTAATTTTAGCTGTTCTAATAAGCATGAGGTGATATCTCAGTGTGTTTTTGATCTGTATTTCCCTGATGATTTGTGACTTTTTTTCATATACCTGCTGATCATTTGTATGTCTTCGTCTGAGAAATGTCTACTTAGGTGTTTTGCTCATTTAAAGAATCTGGTTATGTGTTTTCCTACTATGGAATTATTTGAGTTCCTTATGTATATTGGATATAAGACGTATATTTTGCAAATTTGCACCCTTATTAGATGTATAGTTTGCAAATATATTCTCCCATTCTATAGGTTGTCTCTTTTTCTCTACTGATTGTTTCCTCTGCTGTGCAGATGCTTCAGAGTTCAATGCAATTCTAATTGTCTATTTTTGCTTTTTTGCCTGTGCTTTTGAGGGCTTAGCCAAAAAATCTTTGCTCAGACCAAGGTCATGCAACCATGAACCTCTCATTCTCTTTTGCTATTTACCTTTGTGTTCTGCTGGCTTTCTGTAGCAGCTTTGATTCCCTTCTTTTTCTTATTTGTGTAACTACTGTACTTTTTATGTGTGGTTACTAAGGGGATTACATAAAAATTCTCATATAGACTTTCTAAAATTTGTAACAACTTTTGTTGCATACAGACATTCTAGACATTGGCCCTTGCCCCATAATTTACAATTTTCACTGCTTTACATCTTTTTATGATACATGTTCCTCAACAAGTTTTGTAGCTATAGTTATTGTTGATCACTTTGATTTTTAACCTTCATAGTAGAAATCTGATTTTTAATCTTCACATTAGAACTCTTCAGACTAGAAATACTGTATTGGTAGTATTACATACTGTAATATGTAATACGTAATTCTGTGATAATATTAAATACTGTAGTGGTGGTATTACCATACTATAATAGTAATATGTATTACTACTGTGATGGTAATAGATTATTCTGAATTTGTCTATGAAGTTATCTTTATCAGTGAATTTTATACTTTCATATGTTTTCAGGATAATAACTATCATCCTTTCTCCTTCAATTGAAGTGCTTCCTTAAACATTTTTTGTAATGCTGATCTTTGCTGATGAATTCCTTCAGCTTTTGCTTCTCTGGGAAAGACTACTTCTCCTTCATTTATGAAGGATAGCTTTGCTGAGTGCTATTGTTGGCCGACAGTTTTTTCTTCCTTTCAGCACTTATGTCTTCTCATTCTTTCCTGGTCTACAAGATTTCTACTGAGAAATCTGGTAGTCTATTGAAAATCTTCCTATATGTGACTTAGTGCTTTTCTTTTGCTGCTTTTAGAGTTCTCTGTCTTTTGATAGCTTGATTATAATGTGCTTTGGAGAGTACCTTTTTGGGTTGAATCTATTTGAAAACTTTTGAGTTTCATGGATCTGAATGTTCATATCTCTCCCAAAACTTGGGAAGTTTTCAGTTATCATTTATTAATTAAAGTTTCTATGCCTTTCTCCATCTCTTCTCCCTCTGAAATTCTCAAAATGCAAATATTTGTTCACATAATGGTATCTCATAAATACTGTAGGTTTTCTTCTCTTTCTTCTGTTCTTTGTTTTGTTTTGTTTTTGGTATCTCTGACTACCAGACTAGGTTATTTCAAAGACTTGTCTTCAAGTTCAGAAATTCTTTCTTCTGCTTGATCTATAGTTATTGAAGCTCTCAATCATATTTTTATTTCATTCATTGAATTCTGCAGCTCCAAAATTTCTGTTTTGTACCTTTTTATGATATTCCTTTGTTGGATTTCTCATTCGAATAATAAGTAATTTTCCTGATTTCATTGAACTGTCTATGTATTCTCTTGCATCTCACTGAGTTTTCTTAAAATTATTATTTTGAATTTCTTTTCAGATGATTTCTAAATTCCCATTTATTTGGGATCAGTTACTGGAGAATTGTGTTTCTTTGGTGGTACCAGTTTGCCTTGCTTTTTAATTTTTTTGTGTGTATCCAGGCTTTGATTTCTGCATATCTTGTGAAACAGTCACCTTTTCTAGTTTTCTAGGATGGCTTTCACAAGGCAAGATTTCCACCTCCAGATAGGTTTTACAGTGTCAGCTGGGTAACATGTGTTGGCTTTGGTTCTGAGTGGATGTGGTTGCCATGCAATTTCTTTAGAATGTCATAGAATGACATTCATGTAATGTCAGAAATGCCTATGAGTGCCTCAGTAGCCAAGGTTGCAGGAGTTTGTATGGCTGGTCTGCTGGCTGAGGCATAGCTTCATTGGGAATGAGTTGCTGGGTTTGTTTGCATGCTGAGTTACTGGGTTTGTTTGTATGCTGAGAGGGTGGAAGGCTGGCCTACTGGCTTGGACACTGCTCCCTTTCCAGTGAAGTTCTGGAGTTGTTCATGTGCAGAGGGGAGCAGAGCTGGCCCACTAGGATGGGCACAGCTACTCTTGGGTTGGTTTACAAACCAATGGGGCATATGGTGGCCTACTGAATTGTGGGTAGTGCACTTGGAACTCGCTTGGTTCCAATAAGATCTTTACTGGGAAAGTGAGGTGGCAGAAGCAGAATCTTTTTTTCTTTTCTTTTCTCATGTGGCCATCCTGAGTCTTTGCCACTTCCCTGCTGTACTCAAGTGCTCTCTTCCAGATACTCATGTCAAAATGTTTATTTCCTTCGTTCCTCCTTTTGTTATGGAAGGGTAAGGGAAAGTTAGGCATCTCTAATCAACTAACTTGTTAATGTCCCAGAGATCAACTAGTTTAAACAAAGCTACAGTTTTGACAAGTCTTCATTCAGGACCATTTTCTACTCATCTTATAGATGAATAGAGCTTATGTAAATAATGCAAATATGAATAACTCATTAAATTGGTTGTTTTGATGAAACTTTGACCATTTAGTATATGTTTTTTAATTTAATTGTAAAAACATAATCTGAGTTTACTGTATCTTTTAGGTTTCCCTTTTAATAATGTAAATCTGGCTTAACCTCTGGGTTCATAGTACATGCTCATTATTTTCTATAGACGTGCCTGTGTGTGAGAGAGCATCGTGTATGTATGTCTATGTCTAAGTCTATTGTCATATGTGTACCTATGCAACAATCCTGCATGATCTGCACATGTACCCCAGAACCTAAAGTACAATAATAAATGAATAAATCTGTGTAATTATCTATATTTGCTGGTTTTAATGGGATGCTTCTCTAAATATTAAGACAAACTTTCACAATGATACTACTTATACTGTTTGAGCACCGCTTGCTAAACTAGGAAAGGAATTCTAGGTTCAATATCCTAGAAGCAACTTGCTTTCAATTTCCTGTAGTTTAAAACTAGCAACTGCCAGCAGGTGTATCCAAGCACATTTTAACTGTCAGACAGCATCAGAGAGATAAATAAAATCACTAAGGTAACCAACTTCTAAAAATCCCGTGAATCATGAAGACATTTTTACATAACATCAAACCCAAATTATACTTGGCAGACTAACATTTTAAACTGCCTCCTTAAAAGTAGGATTCATTTTCTACTATTGTCTGTTTCCAAAGAGTCTAAATATGCATTCGGCATTTGTGCTACCCTGGTTTCTTTTTAAAACCAAAATAAAAGTAAAACAAAATAGTGAGATAAAATAATCTTCCACAATGTTTATACCAAAGCTATTCAAAGAGAGTTGTCTCACCACATCAGTCAAATTAGGTCAAATATGTTTCTATCACTTTAGTATAATAAATTATATACTGAGAAATTATACTTAAATAGATCCTTTGGGTCATTTCTTACCTCTGGAGAGAGAAAGCATTCTACCCAAATCGAAATGTTTTACTTTTCTTCTTATATGACTTTATTCCTGTGCTTGAAATATACTTTATCCTATTTTCCACCATCTCTCAATTTTGTCTTGTATGGCCTACATTATCATCCCTACTTCTACTCATGCTCCTCACACACCATGTCAATCCTCACTTATCACATACATTCACTCAATTTATCTGATGCATAGCTGGTTTCAAATAGCTGCCGTCTGTTGTAAATGAAGTTCCAAACGTGTGCGTGTCTTACTACTCCCTAAAGAGTAGCAGCAGACACATAAAACAATAAATTTGTAGGTACTGTTCTGTGAGTTACTTCTGTTTATAATCAATTATCATAGGTGAATTGTGTAACCTAACAATGATTTTGTTACATGATAAGGTGACTTATCAAATAGACTACCTGCCAAAGTTTACAAAATTATACCTAGTTTTTGAGATATCTTTTATTTACTGCTGACATATAATAATGATTCACATGAGCCTCCAGAGCACTCTGAGATTAATGTCTAAGTACTTTTAAGCCTTCATGTTAATGCACAGGTTCTTGCCTCATGGACAGAGGGAAAATTGTGCATGAAACATGAAATTCATTAAACTTTCTATATCCAACTCCCAGAAAAGAAGACTGCCTTTTAAATGTTTTTGTCTGTCATAAAGTGCTGAGAAATAATACACACTATAGAGGTGGCATGGTAATTTCTGCTGCTTTCTGAAGCTTGCCAATTGTGAAATTACTTCTGATGCAAGTTAATAAATAATGTATGCACTGTTAATAGATCCAAAATCTTAAGTTCCCGTTAGAGACAGAAATTGTGCCAAATAATCAGAGGAGTGCTATATTAAATTGGAGAGGACAGGGGAGAGAGAGAAAGAGGTGAGAAAGAGGGAGAAAATAAAGATGTGTTAAAGTCATGGTTGGTATGTTTACTGTAAGGACCTAAAACTAACATGGTTTAAGTAATCAGAACATTTGGTTTCATGTACATTATTCTCATATAATATTGTTTTTTATTTCTCTTCTGGTTTGAAAATTAATCTATTATATTCTTTATAATTTTATGGAGATAAATGTCAAGCATCTGTTTTTGTTTTTGTTTTGGTTGTTGTTTTTATTTTGGTTTCCTGGGAGTGATTTCAAGTTTACTATTTTTTTAACTTAATGAAAATAAATGCTAATGTGTGTGTGTGTGTGTAGTTTTTTTTTATCACAGCTATCTAACTGTATCTTCCATCTAAGTACCACTTATACCTATCACAATATTATTTACAGTCGTTTTATTTATTTTTAACTTTTAAACTCATACCAATGTAAGCATTTGGAATCTATGTATGTATCATAGAATAGAAATCAGCAAAGTTTTTCTATAAAGAACCAGAGAGTAGCTATTTTAGGCTTTGCAGGTCATGCGGTCTCTGTCAGTCACTCAACTCTGCTGTTGTAGTGAAATTAGAGAGCAATTTGAGAATGAGTCGGGTTTTGGGCTATTGGTTATAGTTTGCAAATCCGTGTCCCAAGGAAAAATTGATCCCAAAGCAAATTTATTCTAATGTTTTTCTATAATTCCCTAGGTTGTCTTAACATGCTTTGAAGGCTTTGGAAATTCTTTATAGCAGGCTGATAAAGCAGTTCACTTTTCTATGTAAGAGGCATACGGAAGCCTGCCCCTTTTCCTAAAGCCAAGTGACTTCTCATGCACCTTACTAAACACAGAAGAGCTCTTTTCCTATGTGCACAGATGATCTCTCTCCACAACTGCCTGCATCTGAGTGCAAGAAGGAACCCAGCCACCCTGCTTCCTTCCTCTTTAGACCCACAAGGGGCAGGAGCAGCTGGATCTGTGTGCACAGAACCCTTGTGATTATGAAGAACAATGGTTTTCTTACATGCTGTCAGTCAGCGGCATGTAAACTGAACAATTGGGAGCTCAGGAAATAAACAAACTCCTCTGCCTGTTACCTGTTCAATGAGTTCCTTCCTGGGTTCAGCGTGAAGAGAGCTGATACTTTTATGTCTATGGAAAGAAAGGATAAAAAATGATAGATATTTGATCAATGGATATATAAAAAATTAACAATGCCACCGAGGCCAGTGCCTTGGGCTGTCTACAAAATCAAGGTGCTTCATGTCTTTCTTGGCTACTTTTCACTGCCCTTCATTTGATGTCAGAAACCCTAAGAGACTGCATTTCAAAATGGCTTTTTATCTCCAATACCATGTGAAGTGCCCTTTAGAAGTCTAAACACAATAATGTCATCTGTGTCCATGTCACTCAGCTTTGCCTTATCCTCGAAAAAATCAAATGGATGTGTTAGTGGTAAATTCATTTCAAATGCAGACTAATGACTGGTAATGAAAAGTGCTTTCTTTACATCTCTTTTCAAATATGCAATCAATCCCATATTGATCCAGATGTTTTCTCTAATTGCCTTCCATGTCATATTCTGCTGTGATTATCAAGAAAGTATTTTATTTTATTTAAATATTTGATAATATGTTATGTTTTACATTAAAATGAAACCAAGCCATAAACTCACCAACAGTGTTGAATCCAAAATGGCATGACAGGTGTGTGCTCTGAGCCCAGAACAGGCCTTTCTCCAAGCTCCTAATAGGTTAGGAAACACGGTACTTCTCAATCTCATCAAACATTCCCTTCACATGGACTCCACAGCTACAGAGAAATTATCATTTTTTCACCTCTGCAAAGGGAACTTGCAAGTCATGAAGGGAAATAACCACTGCTGATTGGTTAATTGTGTTGCAGGTCAGAAAACATCAAAGGCGTTGCTGGCTGGGGCCCAGAACAATCACAGCACAGATGGTGAACTTTGCCAAGCTGGGGGCGTGCTGGTGTGCTGTGGGACGCCACACTGCTTCAGACCCTTTATTTCTAGTAATGTATTTACTTATTTATTAATTGAGACACGGTCTCACTCCCATTGCCCAGGCTGTAGTGCAGTGGTATGATCACCGCTCACTGCAGCCTCAACTTCCTGGCCTCAGGGGATTCTCCCACTTCCACCTCCAGAGTAGTTGGGATTACAGATGTGTGCCACCATGCCTGGCTACTTTTTTTGTATTTTTAGCAGAGACGGGGTTTTGCCATGTTGCCCAGGTTGGTTTCGAACTCCTGGGCTCAAGTGATCTTCCACATCATCCTCCCAAAGTGCTGGGATTACAGGAGTGAGCCACCCTCCCTGGCCTCTAGTGATGTTTTAAAACCTCATCTGCATATACAGTAGAAAATATTTATCAGGTTATCTACAAAGCAATTTCTTGTCCTGGAATGTTCTGTGCTTTTCATGTTGGCCCCTTTCTTCTAACAGGTGCCTCTCCCTTCTTACTCCTACAAAAAGCTGTGTTGTCATAGTATATGGGGACTGAAGTAACAGGGTTACTTCCAGAGAAAAGAACAGAAGCCTTCACATCCTTTCTTGCAAACGTCTGCACGTTTGGCGATCCCCAAGATAGTCCTCAGGTTCATGGATCCACTAGAAGGCTTCACAGTGCTCACCTGACCTCATAGTCACAGCGAACGGACACAGGTTAGGATCGGCAATGGGAAAAGGCAGAGCAGACCCAGTGTGGAGCTCCAGGTGCCCAGAGCATGACGTCTCCTAGCTGTGATGTGTGACTACACCAGGGGTGCTTAACACCAGGGATAAGCACCAAATCCATGATGTCCAGAGATGTTACTGGGCGTAGGTCACAGAGACATGACCGAGGCCCCGTGTGCCTAACCTTAGTCTCTAGCCCCTCCAGAGGCAAGCTGACATCACATGGCCCGAGGTGCTACACTAAGTCACATGGCCAGCAAAGATCTTCTCTAGGAGGATCCTGAAAGTTGTTCACACCCCACATTTATTAGGAAAGACCTGGGTGTTCAGCGTTGTATTACTCTGCTCCTTAAGGAACCCTTCCCTGACATATTTCATTAGACCTATTTATTTCTGCCATTACTCTGTGCTGGAATAGCCAATCTAGTCTACCCGTTTTTCTTACTTTTGCACTCTTGTGCTTACTTTAAAAAATACTTTTTTACTTTAAGTTGCAGGGTATATGTGCAGGATGTGCAGGCTTTTTACACAGGCAAACATGTGCCATGGTGGTTTACTGTACCTATCAACCCATCACCTAGGTGGTAAGTCCAGCATGCATTAGCTATTCTTCCTAATGCTCTCCCTCCACTCACCCCGCTCCCAGAAAGGCCCCAGTATGTATTCTCTCACCTCGCTCGCCATGTCCATGTGCTCCCATTGTTCATCTTCCACTTATTATTGAGAACGTGCAGTGTTTGCTTTTCTGTTTCTGCATTAGTTTGCTGAGGATAATGGCTTCCAGCTCCATCCATGTCCCTGCAAAGGACACGATCTCATTCTGTTTTATAGTTGCATAGTATTCCATGGTGGACATGTACCACATTTGGTGAGCCTACAGAGAAATAGGAAACTTTTCACACTGTTGGTGGGAATGAAAATTACTTCAACCATTACGGAAAATGGTGTGGCGATTCCTCAGAGATCTAGAACCGAAAATACCATTTGGCCCAGCAATTCCCTTACTAAGCGTATAGACAAAAGAATATAAATCATTCTATTACAAAGATACATGCACACGTATGTTCATTGCAGCATTGTTCATGATAGCAAAGGCATGGAACCAACCCAAATGCCCATCCACGACAGACTGGATAAAGAGAATGTGATACATGTACATGTTACTTTGTTTTATCATTTTCATTCAGTTTGAGTTCAACTTATGAGAAAATTCAAGATTTAAAAATCAAATTAAAGCAAACTAAAGAGCATATGCTGTATTTGTCATTTTTGTGGTTTGCATGGCACAATGGTAAGCGCTACATTGGAGATACTGTAGGAGAAAAGCTGTGGATTCCAAAGCACTTGACATGGTAGAAGATAGAAAATATATATTTT
The DNA here is from genome assembly GCA_004027715.1 of Plecturocebus donacophilus. NCBI lineage: Eukaryota > Metazoa > Chordata > Mammalia > Primates > Pitheciidae > Plecturocebus > Plecturocebus donacophilus. The sequence goes on along the minus strand of PVKP010003565.1, from coordinate 92,009 downwards.
TATTCTTCAATTACTCTTTAGATGTCAGCAAAAAAATGATGAAAACATTTTCAGGTTTTATGAGGTGGTTTAAAAGCAAAAGTCTGCTCAAATCCTTAACTATTACTTTGTTGGTTTAAAGAAATTTTTCTTCCGACCCCTGCTTGTTCTTTCAAGCCTTTCATTATGGTTCTGTACTTTCCACTCCTGGGAATCACAATTCACTGAGAATCCATCTATCAGTAATTTCTTTTAAGTTGGTTTAATTTCCACTTTTCTTATTTTTTCAAGACAGACTAAAGAAACCCCTCATTTATCTTTAGTCTTAGAACCAATAGTCTCACTAGTAAAGTCTTCATTGCTCCATAACTCTCCTGTATGTTTACTGCTGTGCAACAGAAATAGAGACAGCAAAGGACTGTTTTATGCTGAGCCGTTGCCACCTCTTCCTCTAGTCACACCAAACGCACAGTTAACAGCCCTTCTAAGCATGCAGGAGGAATCCTCTTTGTTTCTTCTTTCTATCTGTGTTTTTCCTTCCTTCTTTCTGTTCTTTCTTTCAGATAATAGTAAACAGCAGCTATTACTAACTGAAATTTCACAGGCATGTGGCACAAAATTCGCTGATAGATAGAAAATGAATACTACTGATGCCAGGTTTGGAATTGCAGACCTGACATTCTCATTTATTTATTTGGAAGAGTAATCCTATCTCCCTACATGTTTTCTTTTTCTATGTTGGGTCTGCATTATTATAATTAGTAAAAGAGGTCCACATTTATTAGCTGGTTAAAAAGAGAAGGCGAAGTGACGTGTGTGTTCTAGCCAGCACAGAGTGAGGTGTGCTGAGATTTAGCAACTCATAATGAAAAGACTTGTTTTCTCCCCATGCTACATACACAGGACAGGTAATTCGGAGTCCTATTCCCCAGCTCTTCACCCTGAAACCCAGACTCATGGAGCAGCTGCCATCCCAAACGTGCCAGTGGCTGTAATGGGAAGAATGGCGCCCACTCTGGGGTGGTTTTCACCAGCCTGGAGCCACAGAAGCAAGAAGCACCCCCTCCTGCTCCACATCAGCACCAGGGGCCCCACAGTGCAAACACCCTGAGCTCAGAGGGAACTTGTTCAGGGACTAGAAGTACTTTCTCAGGAAGGGATTTGTCCAAAGTGCTGAGCTCATGGTAGTGTTTGCTGAATCTCAGATAACATGGTTATTCCTTTGCTACAAGGTCACAAACGAGTTACATTACTTTGCTTAAGTCCTAGTTTTTGTAGAGAGAGGGAATTTTCAAGTAGTTATCATTTAGTTTCAGATTTGAACATAAAGTACATTTTTAAAACGCTTATGATAAATTAAATGGAAAAAGTCGAATGCTATATGTGAAATTCTACAATTTATAAATTCGGATTGTATTAGGTCGGTGCAAAATTAATTGCCGTTTTCCCATTACTTTCAACGGCAAAAACTCATCCTATTATATATACTTTCCCCCGCTTTTCTCACACACACACACACACACACACACAAACACATATTCATAGTGAATTTCTTTAATTTTCATCAATAGGAAATTCTGTCTCCCCCTCAAAAACTATCTACTTTCTTTAAACTGAATACCTTCACACCCACGACAGATTTTTGGACACAAACTGAAAGTAGGTGCATGCACTCTGAGTTCTCTGACCACCCGCACGCTTCGCAGCCCAGGGCACTTCAGAGCAAAGTCCCCACCCTATTTTAAAAACACCACTGTGGCTTCAGTTATTTGCTTATTTTCTCTCACTCTCTCTCTCTCTCTTTTTTTTTTTTTCTTAAGGCAGAATCAAGCTCTCTCACCGAGGCTGGAGTGCGGTGGCTCGATCTCAGCTCACTGCAAAGGCTGCCTCCCGCATTCCATTGATTCTCCGGCCGCAGCCTCCCAAAGTGCTCGGATTAGAGGCATGAGCCACTGTGCCTGGTCACTAGCTTTTTCTCCCTTTTTAATCCACATCAGCAAGGGGGAAATAAATAGGGGTTGCCATTGTAAGAGGTGAACTTTAATACATTTTAAATTTTTTTCCTTTAACTTTTACTATTGAGGACTTTGCCTGAAATTTTGGCTAAGGATATTTAAAGACCGTATGTAACTTTTTGTCACTGAATTTTTAATTATGTTTTCCTTTGCAGGCATTCGATATTTTTATATTTTGTGTTATTTAAGCTCAGTTTTTATGTCAGTCTTCTTATTTAATATACACAGGTTACTGGGAACAACTATTTAATATGAAGCACTTTAAAAATGTTTAATTGACAAATATAGGCTGTAATATGGTGTTATGATACATGTATATACTATGGAATGATTGAATTAGGCTAATTAACATAATGTATACCATTTTAAAATAGTAATTCTAAACTCCAGAACTTAATTCCAATACTTGAAATTTGAAAGGAAAGGGAACAATGTCTCTACTTAGAATAACTTTAAAAATCATCATGAAAAAAACCATTTTTCATTTACTTCATTATTTTTGTTTTGCAGAAATCTAAAAGGCTAGCTAAAGAAAATGTATATTTTTCTCTTACAAATTATTCTTGTCACTTTCTGGCAAACATCCTCTAGGTAAATCAGACATCATAGATTTCAAATGTTATAATCCATTTCAATTTGACTGCTTTAATCAGAGTAAAACAAAAACAAAAAAGGGTAATGAAAACAGCAAATATTAACAATCTTATAATTTTCAATTCCTTAAACATTCTTCCTCCTATTACACTCTAAGGATTATGAAAAATAAATTACATAAGAGATTATGTGATTAGTTATTAATTCTTTCCCTGCAGGATTGAGAACCAAAAGATACTACACTCATTCTTCATTACAGGAATAAGCACTTCCTGCTAATTTAATCAGATTACACCCAGCCACGACAAGGAAGGGTGGGCATAAGCTGAAAAACGAATCTGACAGCTGTCTTCGAACCTCGTTTTAGCCAAATGTTTCTAATTTCTCCCAATTCAGACCTTTGTTTAGAGTTCATAACATCAATCAGAGTCAATAGTCTGATGATTTTTGTCACTTTATAACGTTTTTAACTTTCGAGGCATGAGTTACGGCCTTTAGCCCTGTGTTCCTTTCATTGCTTCATGGTTTCCCCAATTCTATGACCAGGATTAGGCAATCTTCTACAGTTAGATTGTGTATCAACCAAAGGATAAATGAGCTGTTTTTGCTGAAATTATCTAAACATAAGTATTCCTCTGAACTTTCCAATCATTAAAATGATATTTTCTAATTGTTTATTTTAAATAAGGTTTTGTTGAGTAACCTAACCAAAAACACTCACCTTTGTGATATATATGTACATGTATAATCTGTTTTGATATCTACCTATCTATCACAAATTGTTAGTCTATTTAGTAACCCTTGTCTGTTGAGATCTTTAGTGTTTTTCCTGAGTTACATGTCTTATTTTACTTTTATGCCTATAAAAAGAACTTCATTGCTCCTTCCCTCATTTACATGTTGGAATTATGAAGCCGCTGATGGACCCGGACAGATTCTCACTCTATAGGTGCACTTGTTGTATTTCTCAGTCCTCTTCGGAGTTGCTGGACCTTGAGATCCAGCTCGTGTTTTGTTTGTGAACACTTAGATCAGAGTAGTGAAGCCCAGGGAAAGAAAAGCACTGAGATCATTTGTCCTCTCTGGTCCCCTGTTGTGAACCCTCCTTTTCTGCTCTTGCAGAATCCATTCTGTAAAATCCAATTTTTTACTCCTCAGCATCATTTTGCACAAAATTCACATATGCACACATACTAGAAAATAATGTTTATGTCTTTTAATAAAAATTATTTCCAAACTAAGGCATCAATATGGTGGAAAATTTAAAAATACAGAGACAGATAGGATCAAATAATAGTAAAAGAATCTCTTCCCTAACACTTTCCCAATTCCTGTAGTAATCTTTTTTTCAAATATTGTTTGCATTTTTTCCCTTCCTCCCTACTTTTTCCTGAAGTCAAAATCAAATGATTATATGCCTACTTACAAATATATCAACTTTATTCAATGTCTATTTCCTGCTTAAAAGATGGGGATTTAGCTCACTATCACTAGCCTTCTTTATTTCTTTTTTTTCCAGTAATTTTAAAAGAAAGATACTATTTTAAGTTATTATTTCACTTTGTACCTGGAAGCAATCTATTTCTTTATGCATTATTGAATTTATAAAGATAATTTTAGTGACCATCGCAACATCTTTTGTGAAAAAGGAGAATGTGAATGTCACTGGCTTTCACTCCACGTTTGTGAGTTCCACTTTTACTTTTCTGTTACCAAGATTGCTAGCTTTTGTATTATAGAATTGTTTTAAAAGACACATTTAAGCAAGGAGTTTGTTGATTTTTATGTATTTTGAAAAATATAAATATTAGATATTTGTATGATAAGCTAACTTAAATCTATTTCTTCTATTAGAAAAAAATTGTCCAGGCACGGTGGCTCACATCTGTAATCCTAGCACTTTCGGAGGCCGAGGCAGGTGGATCACCTAAGGTCAGGAGTTCGAGATCAGCCTGATCAACGTGGCGAAACCCTCTCTCTACTAAAAAATACAAAATTAGCTGGGCTTGGTGACTCATGACTGTAATCCCAGCTATCTAGGAGATTGAAGTAGGAGAATCACTTGAACCCAGAAGGCAGAAGCTGCAGTGAACCAAGATTGCGCCATTGTACTCCAGCCTGGGCAACAAAAGCAAAACTTCGTTTCAGACAAAAACAAAAACAGAAAACAAAAAACAAAGTACCTTTCTCTGTTGGACATTTAAATAAGCAGTGAAATTCAGAAAAAACTGACAAAGCAGGTTAGATAAATGAGAAAAAAAGGCTAAGAGAACATAGGAACTGGGTAATGCAATCACATACACAAGAAAACAACCAGTAGTTAGCTTATTGATATGAAAGGTTAGCACAATTGTACAATCACAAAATCACAAAATAAAAAGTTGCCCTTCTAAGTTTAAAGCTGAAGGTGAGCATTCACATTCCCTAAGGTGAGTCAAGAAGGCAAAGACAATGTATTTCTTTAATGAAGTAACAAGCCATGCTAATCAATGTTAACCTAAATGATAAATATGTGTTTATAGGTATAATGATGTTCATATAATTTCATGTGAGGTTTGCATCCCAATAATCTCAGCATGGTTACACCATTAATGCTCCATACTTTTCATTTATTTCTATGAACCTGATCCCTCACCTGTGTATACACACAGAAACCAAAATATCAATCCAGCTTCAGGCAGATATATACACTTCAGTGATGGGGTGTGCTCAAGGAGTGCAAGAATGGTAGATCTTCCATTTCTGAAGACTTTGTGAAACTTTTAGTCTATCCAATTCTCATATATATATATATATATATATATATGTCAATTCTATTTCAAGTAATATTTAGATCTCTCAGAAATATAAAAGCCAACAAAGGGAAGCACAGGATTAAAATGGGCCCAATCTTCTGGCTATACACCAGAATCTCCCAGACCAGTCTAGAGAATGTGAAACCTCTATAAACCAAAACATACACCAATAAAATAAAGATATCTTCAATCTGGTATTTAAAAAAATATGCTCATTTCATATATACATAAATATATATATATATATGTTTCATTTATATAAAAGCAAAGAATGCAAAAATGTTTATATATATGAACACTTTACCCATTAGATATGTCTGAAAGTGAGCATGCAGATACATGATGGAAAAAACCTACAATTTCTACTTAATAAGCAGCAGAACCAATTTATCAATATTTAAATGGAGGACTCTCTAAAAGCAAACATGCTATATTAGATGTGTTGAAAAGCAGCAAAACGAAATGTCATGGTACTTGTCTGAAAAGCAAACAAGTTTATGAGTTTATGAGTGTGTAAGACATGTATATGTTACTCTTACCCTGTGCCCTGCATTACCCATTGGCATACAGGACACAGTATAAGCACCATAGCAGAGCTGTAAACAAGATGAGGTACCTATTAAGAATATAGTCATATATCACTCTAGGGGAATATTTAATGCATAAAAATAAATCATGGAATAGGTTAGTATTAGTCTATCATTTAAAAACTGTTCTGTGCAGAACACCTCAAATAACATTATGAATTAAACCAAAACTTAATTTAATACTTAATATTCACTGAAATCTCCTTAAAGGTACATAGAGGATTTACAACATTTAAAAAAAAAAAAAGAAAAGGAAAGGAAAACTTTTCTTTTAAGTAAGGCAATGTGTGTTATATTATTTTCCATGATACAAACTTTTTATTTTAGTATTTTTGAAAGTTAAAAATATTTCTATTTGTTTAGGGTTCAACATCCAGGAAATTTAATATAAATATCATTTCACTAATGAAAGTGCTTTCCTTTTTTTTTTCCCTATAGCCCATCTTCTCCATAAACTCCCTACAACAATATCAGCTGTGAAACTGAGCTATCTCTCCACCCTCTGACTTATCAGCACTGATTGCTATCAGCTGTTTCTGGGCCTGCCTGCATTTTGATTCACTGAGGTTTTTCCTTACCTCTCTGTATGGTTCAAGTTTGCTCAAGAGAAATGATGGTGCAATGTAATCTATTCCTCAGATATATCAGAAATTTCACAAATGTTTAGGCTTATTGGAGAGGATGAGATCCTGAGGGGAAATCCATATACTTTCTTGTAGATTACAATGATATAGCAGTCCCATGATTTATCAAATGTACATTCAGAAAACCTGCCAAGGGATGAAATTTGTTTCTCATTTTCCTTATTTTAAAGTTAAATTTTAACTTCCTAACGTTTCTGGTAGTGAATAAGCAAAGCCCAAGTTTCATATAAAGAAGAAGAAAATGTTGATATTACAACCAGGAGAACATTTGCTTTTATATAAATCCAAGTTAAAATCTCACCAATCCCTCTGCTGTTGCTATTGGGAGCCACACTACCTTTGACCCAGGAGCCAGGAATTTTTTTATTTTTTCACAAAATACATTATAAAATCTACAACCCGAGGTAAGCATTTGCCCAGTAATAGGCAGATGAGCTGAAACTCCATCCATGACAATTACAGAGTAACTCCTGATGGAATAATCTTATAGAGGAGGATAAAACGCCCTTAGCTGCCATTTAAAAATGCCTTTAGAAAGCCATTTCTCCTGTTTTCTCAGTCATGCTTCCTTTGTGTTGCCCAAATTGAGTTTTAGAAAAGAGAAAAAAGAAAAAAATATCAGATTTTAACACAAACATGATTTCTTTTCTTTTTGGAATAGTGTATAGGATATAGCACATTTAACATAAGAAAGTAGCTACAATACAGTAGGTATTAATGGAAAAGAGCAGCTATATAATCATACCGTTGGATATTGGTTCCCAGGTTTATTACACCATCGCTACATCATTTTCTGATGTGAGTTTAACATAGTTTGTTTGATCACACATTTTCTCACACATGTCTGCAGTAAACCTTCAGAATATTTTTCAGGTATTAATATGCCTACAAGAATAGAAAAACAGATCTTTGCTACTCAAAGTGTGGCCTATATACCAGCAGCATCAGCCACAAGCTTGTTACACATGTTGCCGGGTGCGGTGGCACATGCCTGTAATCCCAGCACTTTGGGAGGCCGAAGCAGGCAGATCACTTGAGGTCAGGGGCTCCAGACCAGCCTGGCCAACATGGTGAAACCCCATCTCTACTAAAAATACAAAAATTATCCAGGTGTGAGGGTGTGCGCCTGAAATCTCAGCTACTAGGGAGGGGGAGGGAGGAGAATCTCTTGAACCTGGGAAGTGGAGGCTGCAGTGAACTGAGATCACGCCATTGCACTCCAGCCTGGATGATAGAGGGAGACTCCATCTCAAGAAAAAAAAATGTAAAATTTCAGGTCCCACTTAACATTTATAATAGGATTTCCCCATGATTCATGTATTCATTACAGTTTGGATCCCCTTCCTTAATTTCAATGCCTTTTTATCATATGTGAATCTGGTCATCTTCCTGGCCTGGGTGCATTTATGATGCAGGAAGCTAGGACAGAGCATGCAGAGGATGCCCATGGAAAACAGACGCTGGGTGTCCAAGGTCAGAAACAACATTCAGCCACTGCTGGCTTGTGGCTTGCTCAAATGACCAGGCTGCACAGCCTTCGTTTGCAGATCAATAATCATTTCTTAAATATATTTGGTCCTGGACTCTGATCCCTGTGCAGGAGATAGCCATATTTCTCTCAAAAACTTTTATGATCGGTATAAAATGGTTTTTATAGTGGATTACATCAGAAGAATGGATCCTGAGGGATAACCAGGTATTCTTAGTTTGGGCAATGTGCAACTCTATGAAACACAGCCTTAAAGTAGCTCAGTTTTAAAACAAAACAGTCCTATAAATCTCTCCTTAATATTCCCTTTGGATGTTCTATTTTCAAAGAATAGTTTCAAGATCAAGAATTAATATCAAGCTCATATGAAATAACTAGTTAGTGCTCACGAATAGTTTTGGAAACAACAAAATGGTCCTATTCAGATCTAGATAGTATTTGAGTTACATTTCTTCTGACTTGGATTAACAGTCACATCTGCAATCTGGTTTGTGACTGCAGCAAAGTCTAAATACATTCTGATTGCAGGTCCCTAAGGCAATGGGAGGCAGCTTAGTGGGACGTACTGAGGCGATGGTGACTAGGAGTCCTCTCAGTTATCTGCTGACACCAGACCAGCAGCTCCAGACACCGGTACCACACTCAGAACTCAAAGCCCCCTTAAAAACAGAGCTTCTCAGATGGTTCTTTCCCAAACTCCAAGCTTTTCACTCCTTTAATTCATCATACCCTATGATCTGTTGCTTTTTGAGGATGTAGGTATTTCTTCTGGTAAGAGCAAACAGAACAATTGCCTCGATGTTAAAGGACAATTTGAAAAGAAAATGTATTTCAGAAAGCCGAAATGGTTACATATGTGCTTAAAGTTAGCTTCCAGCTGTTGGACTTAAAGCTTTATTAAATGATCAAAAATACAACATACTTTTACATTTTATTTCTACAGGAGAACACTTGAGAGGGAAATACACATTGATATATCACCTCATATAAACTTTCTCAGATACAAAGCAACAATTTTTTCCCTTAAATCATGCATTTTCTTTTTTTCTGAAATTCATTTCTAGATTAAAATATCTGATTTATGTATATTATGTGTACTCAAAATATTACACATACTAAAAGCCTTAAAATCATGCCTGTAGCATGTTCTAAAACTAATGCTACACAATTACATTAAAAGAAATAAACTTAAATAAAAATCAGAAAATGCTTTAGTTACATATTACTGATTTTCTACTACCTTCTGAGTCAATATAATTTTTAAAATTTTTAATTTAAAAAATAGATTAGGGGGTACATGTGCCATTTTCTTATGTGGGTACCTAAATAGTGTACAATGTACTTACTAAGTAATTTCTTATCCTTCAACCATCCTCCTACCCTCCCGCCCTTCTGAGCTTCCAACATCTGTTATTCCACTCTCTTTGTTCATGTGTATACATTATTTGCCTCCCACTTGTAAGTGGGAGCATGCAGTATTTGACTTTCTGAGTTATTTCACTTAAGATAAAGGCCTCCAGTTCCACCCATATTGCTACAAAAGACATGATTTCATTATTTTCATTCTTTTTTATGGCCAAGTAGTATTTTATTTTATTTTATATTTTGTGTGTGTGACATTTTCTGTATTCAATCATCTGCTAATGGACACTTAGATTTATTCCATATCATTGCTATTGTATACAGTGCTGCAATAAACATACCAGCGTAGGTATCTTTTTTGATATAATGGTTTGTTTTTCACTGACAACAGTAAATCTATAACGCATACTGAAGGTGCTTTTCAGGAATAGGTTATAGCCAAAGAAAACATATTTAAGCTCTATGAGAGATAGACATTTAGAACAAATGAGAGGAAGGGTATTTGAATTATCCCAGCCTCTCCCTTTCCCACATTTCCTCCCAAATATTAGAATCTTTTCCTCTTCAGCTCTATGTGAACATCTGTCTTTACCACAGGGTGGTTGTGGGTGTTAAATTGTGTATTATATCCTAGACAAAAGACATGGTGCAATATCTGACCCACCACAGGTGTTCAGTAAATGGCTGTCACTGTGATGGTCTGGGGAATGCCCTACTATTAATGTTCTCATAGTAATAGAAATAATTTTTAATAACATGGAAAGGGAGAGAAAAAGGAATCCCTGAGATAACTAGAAAGACTTTTGCTTTTAAAGTTAGTCATTTTCTGAAAATTTTTCTAAGCATATTTACAAGCTAAAATTCCACCACTTGATCTAAATATCTTCTCAGGTGACACAAATAATTAATTAATTAATAATCCACTTATTTGTCAATTTGCTATATTTTATGGTTATGAACTTTCTTCTAAAATAATCTCTAGCCCAAATTTAAACCTAACCTGTTTATTATATAAGAATGCTTATAGCTTTTATTCAATAATTTAGTCCAATAAGTTACATAAATTAAAGGTATCTCTAGATATATAATTTACACATTGCCACATAGAAAATGTTTTTCTTGCTGTGTGATGGCTCATGCCTATAATCCTAGCACTTTGGGAGGCTGAGTTGGGTGGATCACGAGGTCAGGAGTTTGAGACCAGCCTGGCCAACATGGTGAAACCCCCTCTGTACTAAAAATACAAAAATTAGCTGGGCATGGTGTCGCATGCCTGTAATCCTAGCTACTTGGGAGGTTGAGGCAGGAGAATCGCTTGAACCCGGGAGGCGGAGATTGCAGTGAGCTGAGATCGTGCCACTACACTCCAGCCTGGGTGACAGAGTGAGACTCCATCTCAAGAAAGAAAGAAAGAGAGAAAGAGGAAAGAGGAAAGAGAGAGAGAGAGAAAGAAAGAAAGAAGGAAAGAAGAAAGAAAGAAAAAGAAAGAAAGAAAAAGAAAGAAAAAAGAAAGAAAGAAAAGAAGGAAGGAAGAAAGAAAGAAAACAAAGGAAAAGAAAGACGTTTTCTTTTTCCCCCAGTGTTGATGATGTTAATTTAGTTCATATGTGCTTGCATTTATATTAGTTAAAAGAAATGCTTATAGTACAGAATTGAGGAAAGTTGCTGAGTAGAGCAGCTATTTAAAGATTTATAGATGTGTGAGAGGTATTTCTATTAATTAGCCTCCCCAAATTGGTCTAAGTATGTCTGTGCCTCACATGTCTTTCAAAGATCTGGTATTCTTTGCTGTCTATGCTTGTTCTCAAACCAGTTCTCACCGTGGTGGAAGAATGCATGGGGGCTTATTTTGACAGTAAGAGGCTATCAGAAGGTTGCAATATTGGAATAAAATAGCTATCTGAAAGTAAGACTGTATCATTTCCACTTTGTTAAACGCACAAAAATGGTAACAAATCATGGCAAACTGTGGTGGATTTGAAAAAGCTTCCTGGCAAATGCCAGTACCTATCTCCAGCATGGTACAAAAACGCTGAAGTATGACACTGACTTTTCAGTGAGTACAGTTTAGGAGGATGAGAGATTTTGGGAGTACCGCATATTTTCTACTATTTTGCATGTTAGGCTAACCAGGAAGCACTTGGCTCAGAGGTACTTTTAACTACAGCCTTGCACCCATAGTCAATATTTTGTCTCACCTAGCAGTGTGCAGGGCCTTTCAGGACATCCATTCCAGTTGAACTGATCTGACGTGAATTTCATCTCGAGTGCTTAGAGATGAGACCTCGGCAGTTCTGCTCTCAATGGGGAGAATAGCGGTGAGAGGGAGTATAGGGAAATAAGGCCTTCAAAACCCCCTGCCTTTCTGACCTCCGTTTGTTAAGGTGGAATCAGACACTGCTGAAATCCTCAAAGGAGAGAGGGTTAGCTTTGAAGAATGGAGGAAGAAGAAGAAATACAGATGCTCTAATGAACAGCACTGGCTAAATTGATTTTTTCATCATTATTATTAGTCTATCAGAAAAGGCATAGGCAAGTCAAAGGGCAAAGTATTTTTTTAAGGACGTTGTTTTTAAAAATCAGGCTATAAAGAGAGTGTAGATTTAAATATTGATTGTATTGGTTTTTTTTTTTAGAACGGCATGGACTGTACGGCCCAGTTGTCTGTGCAAACGCTGTGCAGACGATAATAACCGCTGATAACCTCACCGCAGCATCTATCATCTTGGCAGAGCTGTTTGTTAGAGCAGTGAAGATCCGCAACATCAGGCGTGCTGCTTGATTTTGCCGGCAGCCAAGGAACTGAAGGATACCGGGGAGACTGGTCATCACTGCTCTTCCTGTGGTCGCTACTATTATTGTTTGTTTTGTTGTTGCTGTTTTGTGTTTTGGCAGAGGCCAGCGCTGTTTCAGGGGTGAAAGAAGACCTCGCCTGGCCGCTAGGACTCCCCGGTCTTTGGTGGGAGTCCGCCGGTCCGCAGCCTGCGGCAGGGAGCGCGGGCACCCGCAGGTGGCGCCCCGCGTCCGTGTTTGCGCCCTCGCCCGCGCTCCAGGCGCAGCTCGGAACCCAGCGCGTCTCCCCGGGTCGTTCGAGCGAGCGCGGAGCCCGCAGTTTAATAACTGAGCGCGAGCGCCATCCGCTTCGCCCGCCCACGGTCCAGAGGAGCAGACACACAGACGCGGGCCGGGGCCCCTCTTCCAGCCCTGAAGCAACCGGACAGTTCCCAAACGGGATTCTGGAACCGCAGCTCCTAAATCATCAAATTCTCAAGCTTTTTCCCTCCGTCCAGCCATCCCAGTCTTCTTTTTATTTTTATTTGTTTAACCCTTATTTTTTTTAATTTTTACCCCTTTCATTATGAAAGTGATCATGCCATTAAAGATTAAGACTTGGAGGGAATTTGGGAAAGAAAACAAAGAATCTAAAAGAAGAGAAGCGACTGGTGCTTTTAAGGGTGCCTAATTTTCAAAAGAGACGTCTGGGAGGATTTTGCTCTGGGCGTTTGGGTGAGCCGGACCTGGGCGTTGGAGGCGCGGGCGCGGGCGCGGGGCAGGTTCGGAGTCCCGGGGCGGCGGCGGCGCTGGGCTGTGCCCCCTGGGTCTGGCGGGGCTGCGTGGCCGAGGGCATCCACTAGGGAGCTGCGCTGCAGGCGCGCTGGGCGCGGAAGCGCGAGGGGCCCCAGGCAGCGGAGCGGGCGCGAAGCTCGGGGGTTGGAGGCGCCCTGCGCGAGGCGCGGGGCGCTGGTCCGGCCAGACTCGGGGCTCGCGGTCCCGGGCTCGGCGCCTAAGCGGGCGCGCGGGGCGCGGGGCGTGGTGCGCCCCTGAAGCTGCGCGGGCTGGCGCGGGAAAACGGCGGGGCGGGGCGGCGCGGTTATTGGCCACGCGCTGGGAGCAGGGTCGCGCTCCGTGTCCGCCTCCCCACAGCTCCCGCTGGCCTCATTTTCTCCAAGCAGAGCAACTTCGCGGACCGCGGAGCTCGCCCGGCATGGATGCTGCAGGTAACCACCCGACCTGCGCTCCCTCCCCTCTGCGTGCAGGCGCCTTCCGCCTGGACTTTAACCAGGACCGTCGCTGGGCCAGGTCGAGGGTGGGGGCGGTGGCGAGAGAGAAGGGAGACCACGCAGGATCGGGGCTGCGGACAGCGGGTGTTTATCAAGCGCCAACTTCTCCGTTCTTAGAAAGAACACTGGAAGAGTGAATGGGAGCCTGGGGGCGGGGAGGGGGCGGCTTCTCTGCGCGCCTCGGGGCTGCTGTTGAAATGGCCTGTCTGCTTTCCTGGGAGGAGCGGGGGCCCGGCCAAAGTGCAGGCGGGCGCGTAAGTTCGCAGAAACCTGCAGGTGCTGCCGCCCAGCCGGGAAAGAGCGAAGCCCCGGAGTCTGGAAGCCGGAGCTGGAGAATAAGCGGAGCCTGGGATTCCGTCGTTGGAATCCGTCCTTCGCCGGAGAGAGGAATCCCAGGGCTTTCTCCACGGGGCTCGCTCGTGGCTGCGGGGACGTTGGAAGTGGGTGTTGGTTTCACTGCGTGCGTGTGTGTGTGTGTGCGCGTGTGTGTGTCATTTCCCCCTCTTCATCTTATTCACCCTAAGGAGATTCCTGGGGTTTGTTCTTTGGGTGGAAAATAGATAAAATCTATTACCAAAGGGACTTAATGGACTTCAGATACCTCTCGAGGATGGAAAAATAGAGGACAGCAGGGAAACAAGGGAAAGGAAAGGGGCTCCGCGGTGCTGCTCGAGGAGACGCCGGGAGACGAAGGCGAGAAGGGAAGCCCCCATGGGTTCTCCCCTGCCTGCGGCTCGGCCCCCTCCGCGCCGGTGAAGGGGCGGGTGGCGGTGACGCCTTCTGAGGGTCTCGGGCCCGTCTGAGCGACGAGGACCTGCAGAAGCGCGCCCCCCTCCCTCGCCGCAGCCCCGCGCGCCGCTCGGAGCCTTCAGGGATGCGCTGCCCGCCGCGCCCCGGCGTTTCTCCGGACCTGTTGTGCCAGATCGGAAAGCGGGTTGGCTGCGCGCGGGACCGAGGGGGTGGCCTGCGGGGAAAGGCCCCGAGCCGCAGTTCCCCTTCTTCCCGGCGGCTCCATCTCCTGGTGTAAGGCTTTGGGTTCTGTGCCCTGACAGGTCCACGGGCGCCTTTCTTCTGAGAACGACCCTGGCCTTGACCGTCAGAGCGGGGGACCGAGGCCCGCGGAGGCTGCTCCGGGCCCCGCGCGCTCCTGCGCGCCCTCCCGCGCTGCTCGGGCCCCCGCCGGCCTCCGCCCCCGCGCGCCGCCCCCCAGCAGCCCAGATGCCGGCGCCGGGCCGGGGGCCACGCGGGCTGCGGCTGACCATGCCCGGGCGCCGGGGGGTGCTGCGCGGGCCGGGCGGCTGCGGACCCTGCCTGGGGGCGGCGCTGGCCGTGCTGCTGCTGCTGCTGCCTGCCTGCTGCCCCGTGCGGGCGCAGAACGACACGGAGCCCATCGTGCTGGAGGGCAAGTGCCTGGTGGTGTGCGACTCCAGCCCGTCGGCGGACGGCGCCGTCACCTCCTCCCTGGGCATCTCCGTGCGCTCCGGCAGCGCCAAGGTGGCCTTCTCCGCCACGCGGAGCACCAACCACGAACCGTCCGAGATGAGCAACCGCACCATGACCATCTATTTCGATCAGGTCAGCCGCCGGCCTGCGCGCCCCGCTGCCAGCCCAGCCCGGGGAGAGGGGCGGGGACCCGCGCGCGCGGGCTGGGGTTCAGGCTTCTAGGACGTGGAGTTCCCAGGCTCTGTCCTCCCCTCTGCCCTACCGTTCTTTCCTCCTGTTCCATAGAACGCACTCCTACTCTTTCCCTCTTCCACACTGTGGCTTTTTTTTTTTTTTTTAACTTTTAAATGATCAGCTAACTTGGCACTTGGATGACTGAGAGTCCCTTAAGGCTAAGCTTTCTAAGAGTTCCCTAAAACTAAATATTGGAAATATATTTACCAAAAGGAAGCATTGCATGTTTTGCTTTTCTCGGCGGAGTGGGGAAAACTTGTGGTTGACGGTCTTCAGTCACCCAGGTGGCCACCTGAAGGATTGAGTGCATTTAAAATTCTCCATGCTCAAGAAAGGAGTCTTCCCAAGTCTCTGCCAGCATTTGGAAAATACATTCCTATGGCTTATTTTTTTAAAGTTTAATTAGATCCCATTTGTCTTATTTTGAGAAATACATTTGGGAAGGGATGTTTATCTTTTTTTAAAAAAAAAAGTGAGGAAGAGCAGGAATGATTATATAAATACAAAACAAAATATTGTGATTATGTAAGTAAAATATATAGTAAATGAAATACAAATAAGCCAATGCAATATATATAATGTATATATGGATAATGTGTTGGTACAAATTTTAAAAAGAGCAGTGACTTACGTCATCTTAAGCCACTTAACTTATGCCATTTGGTTCAATGCAGAAGGTTCAGAGATATGATCAGGCCTTCCCAAACTCTTCTCTGGGTTATTGGTGCTCAGGGTTAGGGCTGTGACCTTCTTTCTGAGTCCTGTTCATCTGGTTTCTGTTTTTCAGAAAAAAAAAATTAAAGACATTATAGAAGTTTCCAAACTTTAGCTAATTAGCTAATCCTTTTACCAAAGTGTTCCCCACAAAATGGAGCACCTGATAGTCACTGACAACATACCAAGGCTTATTGTACATGTTTAATTGACTTTCCTTTCGTCTGGCAAGCAGCTCTTAAATTTAATAACCATAAACCTACAGATACACACTCTTGATTCTATTTAAGCCAATGTATTTATTTCTTAATCATTATTAAGCATCAAGTATTTGAGGGTTTTTTGTGTGTGTGTGTGGGGGGGGAGGCATGTGTCTCCTTCTTTAATTCATTTTCATTTACAAAACGTAAAAGTATTTTGATTATGTCCAGATGGGACAACAATGGAATAGGCATTTGGAAATTAATACTCTATTAGTAAAGTTTTCTTTATGTGCTGTTATTGTTATATTATTGTTATTCACATACCAATGTCTTGCAGTTTTCATTGCATTTTAATATCCACCATGGCATTTGTGTGTCAAGAAAGCCCTGTGATGTAGGGCAGGATAAGTAGTAGCAGGATTCTAATTTTATACATGAGCAAACTATGGCAGGGTGGGTTCAAGGTTTCTCTGGCTCCCCAGGTAATGAAGAGCTGAGGTCTGCTTTTCAGGGTATGGTTGAGTGTTCTTTCATCTACAGCAGGGATAAATTCTAACTGAATTTATCAGTTTCCAGAGTTTAAAATTGAGGTGAAGAAGTTGAGGGGAAAGAAAGAAGTAGCCTCTGAGGCTTAAATGGAGACTGCTTCTTTATTCTTTTCTAAAGCTTTGTAAGGAAGACAGTCAGCCTTGTGAGACTGAGAATAGGCATCCAGAGGTGCTTGTCTTAACAATGGAGCCCAGAGTGTCTATCTCAGTCCTGCCCTTGAGTGGAGCTGAAGTGGTGCTCACAGCTGGGTTGAAGAAGCTGGAACAGGCACATTTCACAAGTCATGTCAGCGGTCATCATTGGCAGCATTTCACATTGTGTTGAGAATTGCATGTTAGTCATCTATTATGAGTCTGTAAGAAATAACAGCAAAGGTATTCCGGTTGAAGTTTATATTCTCATTAGATGACAAGATCCTAAATCCCAGGATGATGGTGTTGCTGGCTGTTTGTTTTAAAAAGCGGGCCATCTTATTACGATAAAGGAGTTGTGCATTTAGGGATGAGGAGGATGGAGAAAGCATCCAGACAGTGGTCAGCCTGTGTTGAACATGTGAAAGAAACTGGGTCATCATGGGGGTCCTGGCACTCTTGAAATTCTGCTTATGAAACACTCCCGCCGTTTTATCTGAGGAAAGCCATCTGCAGGGTCATGCAATCATATTCCAGGTGGCTAATTTGGTCATTGTTTTGCATGTTGTAGAGTTCCCATTTGCTCAAGCTAAGGATGTCCAAGCTGCCGATGATTCTCTATTTGCAGGACACCCGAGCTCAGGCAAGGCAGCAGCACATTGCTCAGGGGAAAGTATGGAAAAACAGGAGTAGCAAATGTTTTTCTACAAAGGTCTTTCATTCAACACCCATCATTGACCACCTACTGTGTGCATCCAGAGTGTGCCAGGCACTGGGAAACACTGGAGTCCCAAACCTCACAGAACCTGTTGTCTCTGGGAGCCCATGAAGTTAGGCCCCAAGCTTGAACTTACAGAAGTGGTCTCCTTTAATTGAACTCTTGCTCCAAAGCCCTTTCTCTCCCCACTCAGAATGGAACTCTCTTTTTGTCAAACACGGCATCATGTTGATGTCCCCATAATCCCACAGACCTCCCTGGACTCAGCTGATGATTTGTTCAGCAAACTTACCATCTTTGATGCCTTTCTCTCTGCACTGCTCCTTAACTTAGGAAATTCACAGCCAGTTTTGGAATGCATAAATAAAATAAACTTTAAAAATCTTGGTTAGTTAAAATTAATAAACTAGCTTTGAGATCACTTCCTGCTATAGGATATTTTAACTTCAGCATGGCCTCTTCCCTGGGGAAGCCAGAACGCTGAGGATCCTGAACTGGTGTTGCCAGCCGCTGATGAAGCAGGCAGTGCTGCTGGTTATCCGAGGATGATGGAAACACATGCTGAGGAGGGGCTTGCTATTTTGTGCCATGTTCCCTCTTCTTTTTCAGGTATTAGTAAATATTGGCAACCACTTTGATCTTGCCTCCAGTATATTTGTAGCACCGAGAAAAGGGATTTATAGCTTCAGTTTCCACGTGGTCAAAGTGTATAACAGACAAACCATCCAGGTGGGTAGATTTGAAACTGGATCCTTTCAGGTTTGGGTTTATAGCTCCCCATTACGCAAGGCCCTTTCACCAGGTCTGTGAGGCTGAGGGAACCAGGGTGCTGGGCTCTCCAGGGGAGATGTGGCTCTGAACCAGATGGGCGAGCTCACTGTCAGGCCCCTTGGTGTGTGTTCTAGGGGAGGGACCGCAGAGGGAGAGGGGATGTTTGCAGAGCAGAGAACCCTGTGTGGGAGTTGGGTCCTTTATGGTCTTTTGAGCTCTACTCTCTGCATTTTAGGTCAGTTTAATGCAGAACGGCTACCCAGTGATCTCCGCCTTTGCAGGAGACCAAGATGTCACCAGAGAAGCTGCTAGCAATGGCGTGCTGCTGCTCATGGAAAGAGAAGACAAAGTGCATCTCAAACTGGAGAGAGGCAACCTCATGGGGGGCTGGAAGTACTCCACATTCTCGGGCTTCTTGGTGTTTCCTCTATAAACACAGAGGCCCATGGATGGTAGGGAAATGGCAATCTGGACCCAGGAATCCGCCCTTTAAAACACCCTAAACTTGCTGGGATTGGACACCTTGTTTCCAACCTCCGTCAGACTGTTGCAGTAGAAGAATGATTTCCTTCGAAACCTCCAGTACTTTTTGCTTTTTTTTTTTTTGGAATATTGACAATTCCTCGGGAACCTGGCCTCTAATTAGTTTTAGATGACAAGGTCTTAAGGAGAAATGAAATGATCAATTAGAGCAATTTGTACCTGTGATTGTAAAGTCAATATCGGATTTTATTGTTGGGACCATGGGCCTCTTTTGTTTGTATGTCGTATTGTTGTCGCAATGGAAGGAGAGCTCCTGACTCCAGGATGGGCTGCAAGTTGCAGTCAGGGCTCGAAGCAGGAGCCCAGCAGAGAACCACCCGCTGGACAGTCCTTGACATGTGTTCTGTGTGTGTCTGTATAGCCTTAAGAAAAAGAATGGCTTCACTTTCATTCTGTATTCTTCCCCCCACCATGTGGATGGGAGGACTTGGGAGGGGGATGGGGACATTGTGAACCTGTCAGGAAGTGCTTTATCCAGAGAAGCAAATTTTGCACGATTGGACTGTAACGTTTGTTTTGTATTGTTTGTGTTTTTTTCTTTAAAAGCTTTCCTTTCCTTTCCACACTCAGCTTTCCTGCCTCAACCTCACTTTTATTTTTCTCGCTGGGGCTGGGGAGAGGAAATATATGTCGAATTCCTGGATAAGACCAAACAAAACAAAACATTAAAATAACTGTATGTTTTCTTTTTTTAGATGAGACCAAACTAAACAAAAAGTATCTGTTTATCAAAGTAAAAATAACACAATGGACAATTCTGCTTATCCTCTCAAAGAGATTCTAAGATGCACCTTTAGAACTATTAATAGCAACCTGGATTTTTTTTTTTTTTTTAATTTATACTTCAGAGTCCTTTAACCTGGGGTTCCTGGGTGGTCCTGAATCGTATAAGTTGGGAGTGGAAGCTGTAAAGACCAAAATTCCTACACATGCTGTTCCTTTGCCACGTGTGATGTGACTTCTCAGCGGGTGTTTTAATTTATTTGGATCCACCTCTGAGTGAGCGCACCTTGATCAGGTGCTTCAAAGCCAACAGGACCAGCTCCTCTTCCTCCGGATCCTCTTTTGATCTGCCCAGGAAAGGGACGCATTGACACTCTCCTGCATGCACCTGGCCAGAAGCCACCTGGAAGTTACCGTGGTTAAGATATTGGTGGAGGCACCCCAGGAGCACTGATACAGATCCTTCTTGTTTTGGCGTCTTGTACAACAACATTATTAAGACACAGCTGAGAGTTGATGGGTGTGTCATGCATATGCCAAGGAAATGTCAGTCATCTCAAAGCAATCAAAGAGGAGACCTCAAACTGGATGTTAATTTGTTCTTTGTGTAACGATGTAACCAAAATATTGATGATAAAAAGTCATAATTTAAGATTCAGAATAAATGGGTTTGATGTCTAGCTTGCTCTTATCCTCCTGTTCCTCTCCCAATTCGCAAAGTATATGGCAGTAAAGGCTGACTGTCAAGGGCTTGGGGAAGATAAATCCATACAGTGCCTCTGTGAAAAAATGTACTCTCAAACACACGCGCAGTATGTGCAGACCTGGCTGTGGGTCTGGATGGTTATTGTGCACTCAGATACATTTCAGTTTATAAGTATGTATTTTTCGAAAAGGCAGATCTTGCGGGAGATAGGTGAAAAAGACAGCTTAAGAAGGTTTTAGACACAGGCAGTCTGCTTTTATCACGTGTCGTCTTTGATACAAGTTCCAAGCCAGTGTTCATCAGCAAACGCTGGTATAAAAGAAACAAACACTTTAAGAGCGTAGTTGTTTCTAAAAATGTGTGTGGGGATGGAGAGGCACTGGATTCCATTTTTGAAGAAGAAATTCAGTGGGGATTGTACAAATGACAACGTGTATAGTTTGAAGAAGGGTCTAAGTTTTACTGTCCTCAGATGAGGAGCACAATGGTATGCAGAATTTTATTTGAAATAAAATGCCGTTGCATTTTGTGAGGGAAAAAATCAATAAAATAGCATTAGGGGTACCTTGGCTCTGCGATGAGCAGACATACTTCTAAATAAGAACACTATTTATTAAGGCTGATAACATAAATAGAACGATGCTGGAACATGGCTTATGGCTCTTGGTTATTTTGTCCTCTTTGCCTCATTTTCTTAAACTTATGTTCAATTTCAAACAAACAGGAAACCTCATTAGGGGACAATATAGTATTTCACAGATTTAAGCATATATGAGTACTTGTTACTTTTGTCACTTAAACATATATAACACATGTATGTTTGTATTTACACCTTTATTACGTACAGGTTGTTATTGGGCTATCCTGTCTAATAAGCTATTAAATGGACCAATCTAAACAAGAGTATATTTCAGGAGTTTGTTTTGTGTTAGAAAAAATCTTGTTGTCCTGATTATTCTATTTTAGCTTTTTTCTTCTCCTCCTCCTCTTCCTCTTCTTCTTCTTTTTTTTCCCCTTGAGATGGATACCAAAACCTGCCTCAGGGAGAAGCCATGCTGCTGGTGTCTCTGAGATGGTTTCTCATCCCCTGCAGCATCTGCCAAGGTTCTGATTGGCTGAGGATCTATGAGGCATCTGAAGCTCCTGTGTTTTGTCTACAAAAATGTATAGGTTAGGTCAAAATGCAAAATATGTGTTATATATATATATATATATATATATATATATATATATATATATATTTAATTGCACTTTAGGTTTTGGGGTACATGTGAAGAACCTGGAAACCATCATTTTCAGCAAACTGGCACAAGAACAGAAAAATACCACAAGTTCTCACTCATAGGCAGGTGCTGAATAATGAGAACACATGGACACAGGGAGGGAAAAAAGAGACACCTTCGTAACATCTGAAGCGCCATCTGAGCCTGTCTCTGGACTTCTGTTTTCTCGTCGGGGTGAGGGCAGTATTCATGCAGGCCTTCCTGCCTCAAAGGGCAGTTGTGAGGACCACACAGAAGTGCTGTGGAGGCTGACAAGCATTAGCATAACACGGGGTGTTATCACGGCAGGGAGGGTGTTTCTGCACAACAGAGTTTTCAACGTGCAATTTATGAAAAACACCATGATTGACAGAAGGACAATTTCATGAAAGTAAATACCCATTTTTCTCAATAGACTATTAAAACTGTAGCACTAGGTTGGAATTTTGTCTCATCTGATTGTAGGGATGATAATAATATCCAAATCTATACGTTGTAATATTAACTTAATTCTCAATTATGTTCTTTGGCTCTCCTGTGTGGTTCAAGTTCACCTCTCTGTAGCATGAAATGTCAACATTTTCTAAAAACTGTACAACTGTAACATTTTTAACACAAAAAAGGAGGTAGTAATATTATGGCATTATAACAGTAAATCGCTCTGGCTGATAAATATTAGCCCTACTAAATGGTAAATGCTTATAAAACAACACAATTTGTTAAGTTAAAATATATTCTAATTTAAATCACAACCTTGATGAGTCAACTCTAGGTCTAGGTAAACTATGTTTACCATCTGTAATTTTGGAGCCTTTATAGCAACCTAATATTTTTGATTTATGTGTTCATATATATGTGAAATTATCCACATTTAAGTGTTTGCTTACAGTAGCTGCTCAGAATAAAGGTGATAATATTTATTGAATATTAGCATGAAAACTCACACAGCCCTGTAGAGACTACATAGATTTACCTGTTAAAAAATATTTTAAAACTAAATCTAATTATATTAAGCATCAGAAGAATTAGG
The DNA here is from genome assembly GCA_004027715.1 of Plecturocebus donacophilus. NCBI lineage: Eukaryota > Metazoa > Chordata > Mammalia > Primates > Pitheciidae > Plecturocebus > Plecturocebus donacophilus. The sequence continues at coordinate 69,456 of PVKP010003565.1, read as the reverse complement.
AGATACATATAAAGCAAAAAAAAAATGTGTTGAATCTTTAATTTTATTTGTGGTATTTTCTTACTATCAAGAAATTACAATGGTCACCTACTTAGTAACTATTACATAAATAGTGTTTGCTTGTAAATACATGAATGTATCCCTCTGAATTTTTAGCATAAAAGTACAAAATAAAATACAGGAGGTGGCCACATACACCTGGAATCCAGAAACGTGTGAGAGGAAAATTTGATACATCGTTTTATACAAGCAAAGCAAAAGCACTGGTTGCTCCAATATAGTTTATGTGTTGCAAAAGAAGCAAATAATGTTCTGTCAATTTGTAGAACCATAATTTTACAATCTTTTATTAGGAAAAAGTGTTGCAATGAGATGTTTGTATGAATAAAGTAGTGAATATTCATTTATATTTAGATGGCATAAGAAGTATATAATAATCTAATGCACAGGTACACATGAATGAAAGGCTCTTTTACATTATATTTAAGATGGGGAATTCATAGAAGCCGCTTACAGTGAGTCCTCCTAAAGGCTTCATTGAGCACTCTGTTGAAACACTTGTAAAACATGTATAAAGATTAACTGTAGAACTACGATGAGTTTTGCCCTTCTGCCTTGCTTATGTGGAAATTTATTTGTCATTGGGATTCTATTGCTAAAGCGGGCACTTTGCCACTAAAATGAGATATTACAAATATATTTTTAAATTTAAAGATCGAAGCCTGTTAATTCTCATGAGACTCCTAAAATTATTTTTCTTGACATTTAAAGAGCAAGCACAGCAAATATACTGAAGTATGTTCAAATACAAATTTTGCTTTGGTTTTATCATTTTACTTTTTTGTGTTCTGTATCGTTTGTTTTTTCAATAATACACTATGAAGAAGTTAGCTGATGATGGCCACAATTATTAGTCAGATGTGTTTGTGTAGTTGCCCCATATCATAAAACTTATTTTTGCAGAGAGAATTTACCAAAAGGCATATTTAGTGGCTTTGCAGATGGATGGCTACAATCTTTTAAAGATATTTTAACCGTCTGCTATGTTATATAGCTATCCATGATGTGATTGGACAGATGCAGTCCTCAAATCCTCCGTCCCCAAAATAAAACAGCACATCAAAAATCCTTTAAAAGATCCAATGAATATAAACTTTAAAAAATGGGCATGTATATAAGTCTGTATAATAGCATTGTGCCAAAACGTGAATCTTAAGTAAATGAGCTTTCCTTGCATTCCCAGACCCAGTAGGGTAACTTGAAATTTGCAAGGGCAAAAACCACATGATTTTGCCTTCTACAGATAATAGGAGTTCTGTTTTATCATCTTAAGTGGGTTTTGCTGTGGATTTCCATCACCAGAATTGCTCAAGTGTCTACAGCATCATAAATCATCATCTTCATCAGATCGCCCACATACACTCACTGTGTAGTGTAAATGAGCTACTTGACAACTTAATTTGGAAAAGAAATCTTCCTTCCCTCTTCTTAATGCCTACAGCAGGACTCCCCAGGGCTAGAATGCTGCTTTGCAGGGGGCTATCCTAACAAAATGGAAGCTACTAATGAATGAGCCACTACCAGTCTTGCAACCTGACTAGTAATGAATGTAACTTCTAATATTGTTCCCCTGCTTTCTTCAGGAATGCTGACTTCTTTTGAATTCAATCAGGTTGCAATAAACACTGGGTTGGAGAAGAATGTTGGCAATACTCTGTAATGTGAAACTCCTGAGTATTTTGCTGAAGTCTGTTTGATCTAACTTTATTTATTTAAAAATACTTATATTAAACTCTTACGTCTTCAAAGTCCTCTAGGATATAAGGCATTTTCTTCACTTTATACCAAAAAGAAACATTTATAGTGATTCTGGGTGCAGCATTATTGTGGAACTGACACAATGAAAATATTATCATAGGAAAAAGAATATCTAAAAACAGCCAAATTAATACAGTAAGAATTGGCAAATTTTTCTTATTACTAAAATCATTTGCGATATTTTTCCATGGATCTTAAAGATGCCCTGCACTCCTAAAAGTATATCATTCTATGTAACACTTATTTTTAAATTGCTAATTTTCTAATTCTGTAACTACTGGATCATGAATAATATACTTTCAGAGAAGAGATTATCACTGAAAAACAAATTTAGGACCTGAAAATGTGATACTGTCTTCTTTTCTAATTACCAAGCACCATGTCAGGATGTCATAGCAGAGTTTTTGTTCTGAAATTGTAAAGTATCAGTGGAAGGAGCAATTATAGGACTTATAAAAATGATCTATTCTTTTGGGAACAGGGTGTATATATTTTCTTTTCATTTCACAGCATTTATGTGTAGCAGCCTAGGGGCCAGACATTGTGCTTAAGGATGGTGATAGAAAAATAAAGATACCCTCGGTGTGCAACAAGGGCTCATAATCCTTCTTAAAAAGAGCGTTCAGAATAATCCTGGAGGATACTCAGCTAAACTGATGGTGAGGGGGTGGGCTGGGGTGGGTGGGATGGAAATGTAAATGCGTATTTACTGAAGTGAATGATGTAATTTTATTTTTTACATATGAGGAGGAGAATGTTATTTTGACGTTGACATTGAATTCTGAACATCAGTTGATATCCCAACTGAAAGGGACCCCCATTTTGAATATGGCCACAGATCTAGCAAACCAATTGCAAACTAGGGCTTGTGAACCAACCTTGGAAGGACTGAAGTGGACAGGGACAGATACAGCGAATTTTCATAATTTTAAAACATGATGGATAAACTATAGTAGCCATTTTTGCAGCTTATTATTTTTCACGGACTTCTATGTAGTGAATTATTTGGAAAGACAGAAGGCATGCTAGAATTAGTTAAATCCTTAGAAGATAGTCATGTAGAAATATACAAATGAGACATGATTTGAAGTCTATCTTAAACAGAACTGAATGGGACCATTTTTAGTACACTGACTTTTTTTTTTTTTTGCAAGATATTAACTTACTGAATAAAGACATAAGAAGAAACAAAAGATAAATGTGAGACCAAATGGCATTGGAGGGAGGTTTGAATTCTATACGTTCTATACAACATTTATGTGTAGCAGCCTAGGGTACAGACACTCGGGACCAGGCACACACGTGTGTGTGTGTGTGTGTGTGTGTGTGAATATAAACAAAAACTTACCATCAGAATGTACCCAGTACGAAAATGCCTCCCATGTCCCTGAAGCTGCACCGTTCCTAAAACTTGCCTTCAGCAAATAAGGAGATGATAGGCCTAAGAGCCTTTACCCATTACATATTTCTACTAACTTTTTATCTCAATTATTTGGTCCATGCTTCACATTTTATTTCTTGTATTCAATCTTAGGAGTTTATTTCACCAGAAGGTAGAAATTACATCTGGTATCCCTGACAGACAGAGATTGAGAATTGTTGAGAATAATTAGGCCATCTGGTGCTATAAATCCAATGGAAAGTTATGATCAGTGGATCATAGCCTAATCTGCTCTTCATCCATTGCATCTGAATTATCTTGGCACAAAAGAATGACAAGGGGCTGGATTTTTAAAGGAAATCACCACATCTCCCCAGTCATTAGCAGGCAAAAGGCATGCATGCATCAGACTGTGATAATTAGGGAAGACTTATTCTCCCCTAAGGCCTATTACTTTTTGATACTTAGTTTTTTTTAATGTTTCAAAATGTACTGCACCAAATAGTAAATACTGTATAGTTTTTACCTGTGATTCTTACTAATTCCTGGGTATGTCCATTAGAATAAATTTTTTACTAAAATAAACTTTTCTTTTTATCTTAATGGAGAATTGAAATAAACCTAAATTTGTTTGGTTATATTTTTTCCAAAATTGCAGAAATTTTTGTTTCAGGAAAAAACTCCCCAATAGATGGTGCTGGTGCTGTGATTTAAACCACTGCATCATTAGTATGCAAAAAAGCTCCAGAGAGAGGCCTCCGGGAATTCCCTTACATCAAGTTATAGAAAGACAAGAATGGGGCTTTATTTTTGCTAAATGCAAATTGACATAATTGTATAATTGGAAAACTTCAGAAACATTTCATGATGTTTTGAGGTCAAGAAATTACTCCTCATTTCATTGTTCATATCTCAAATATCTTTGAAACATAAATGCAAACAAAATTGAGCGCTGCAAAAGATGGGCTGAGAGGCCTTCCAAGTTTTTTCCTGCCTACCGCTTCAAGGGTCTATTAGTGAAAGCTATAATGTGAAGGTTATAGTACAAAATATAACGGATTCGTGCTTCATCTTGACGAGAAAAAATTGCAGATGCAAGAAGCATTTTGACAGAATGACGCTCCCACTAATGTTGACAGTGAACACTTAAATAGCTAGGCATGATAGTGAGTGCTGAACAATTACCTTTCCATTTAATCACTCTGACAACCATAGAAAGGACATATTATCGTTGTTACCATTTTATAGATGGTGAATGTAACGTTTAAAACAATTACATGATATGGTCAAAGTCTCATGGTAAATAAATTACAAAGGTGGGACTTTAATCTTGAACTTTCTAACTTCAGAACCTATTCTTTATTGTATTATATTACATGTTCAATATGAGACATACAGTGTGAAAAAACAATTTTCTCTAGTAAATAATCTATATATTCTCATTATTCATAAAGGTTTCTATCACAGTTATTTCCATACAACACATTGTTTAATAAAGGACAATTTAGATTTGTATGCTGCAAACATGAAATCTGCTCTGTTGTAATTATAAGGGACATATTGCGATAGTTGGTATACATTTACCAAACTGCTTATATTAGAAACACCAAAGCTTGGGCCCTCATGTTTAGTCATCATTCCCATGCAGAAAACGAAAATGGAAATATTTTTTCCTCTGTTTCTCTTGCCAGCAAAGATAAACTCAAAAATGTAAATATAAATAGTTCCTTTTTCCAACTATAATATGTATTTTGGAAAGGCCAAAAATCCCTCACCGTTTAAAATTCTGAAGTTTGGCCTAAGAAATCAAGTGCAACAAGCAAATTCACTATCGTTGAATTGAACAATTTGCCTCTTTAAAGCTGGTCCTGAAGCTTTAAGCTTAACCTGAACCTCTGCTTTGAGAATTATTTTTCAGAATCAGGAGTCAGGAAATTCCTTCACAGATTAGATGCCTTTGCCTGAAAGCATAACTATTTCAGCAAAATTAAAACTAATTACTTAAAAGAATTATAAATTTTATAGATGATTATCAGCATTTGGTTGTATTAAATCTTTTTATTGCATTCTTAGAGGAAAATACATTTTTCAGTTTAGGTAGTAAATGTAAAAACAAAATATGTCTAAAAATGCTTCTCTCAGAATATTTTTTCTTTTCTTTTCTTTTTTTTTTTGAGACAGACTCTTTGTCACCCAGGCTGGAGGGCAATGGTGCCATTTTGGCTCACCGCAACCTTTGCCTCCAGGGTTGTAGCAATTCTCCTGCCTCAGCCTCCGAAGTAGCTGGGATTACAGACACGTGCCATCATGCCTGGCTAACTTTTTGTATTTTTAGTAGAGATGGGGTTTTGCCATGTTGGTCAGACTTATCTTGAACTCCTGACCTCAGATGATCTGCCCGCCTTGGCCTCCCAAAATGCTGGGATTACAGGTGTGAGTCACTGCGTCTGATCGAGGATATTTTTTTTCTTTTTTATTGGCTTTAATTACATTTTTTTTTTTTTTGCAGCCCACATGTTAGCTTAAAGATTGGAAATTGATTACATTTAAAATTATTACCTCTGAATTTGTTACCAAACCTTTTAATCTAATATACATTTTCATAATATTTTAAACAAAGAATAAAAGTCCTCATTTTTTAACTTACACATAAAGGAACACATGAATAGGAAGGCAGATAGACAGGTACTTTCAATATATGGTGGCTTGAACATGACAAAGACTTTCTCCTTGACCTGTTAGATGGGCTCTCCTGACCCCTCTTTTTATGAGGCCTTGTCCTAGAGGCTGCCCAGCTAAGTTGTAGCAAAACTCTTGTTAAGTCACTTTAACATTTAAGGACAGGTGAGTCCAATTCCTGATCCAATCCAGTACTCTAAATTGCTGTCCTTAGAAGCACAGTAAGAAGGATTTTGATTTTAAGATTCTGAAGGTACTCTCAAGACTGGGTTGGAATCCCAGGCTCTGAGCAAGAATATTCCTGGATGAAAATTTTCTTTTTTGGTTGTTGGTTTTTTGTTTCATTTTTTGAGTAAGGACTTGACATCTGATCTGGAAACTTCTGGCTCTTTTGTGAGGCTGTGATATGGTTTGGCTGTATCCCCACTTAAATCTTACCTTGAATTGTAGCTCCCATAATTTTCACACGCAATGGAGGAACCCTGTGGAAAGTAATTGAATCATCGGGGCAGGTTTTTCCCATGCTGTTCTCATGATAGTGAATAAGTCTCAGGGATCTGATGGTTTTCTAAAGGGCAGTCCCCCTGAACATGCTTTCTTGCCTGCTGCCATGTAAGGTGTGCCTTTGCTCCTCATTTGCCTTCCACCACGATTGTGAGGTCTCCCTAGCTATGTGGAACTGTGAGTCCTTAAACCTCTTTTTCTCAGTCTTGGGTATTTCTTTATAGCAGTGTAAAAACAGATTAATACATACCACTATTTTAGAAGCTGGGCGAGAGTCTCAAGTTCTTCTGTTCATAAGACATAAAGGCTGGGTTAGGGTCCTAGGCTTCTTTGTTTGCAAGGCACCACTAGTTAAGAACATGGGAGCTTCTCAGTGGACTAGACCCTTCCACTCCCCATCCCCGCCCCAACATCCTTCTGAAATCCCCAGTGACATGCTCTACACCACAATGCTCACTCTGTCCTATTCCTTTCTTATTGACATGGCTTTACTAGGGTATTTTGGAACTTTGTTGGCTTCTTTAGGAAATTTGAGATGCTCTCTAACAGGCTCCTCTCAGACCTCTCCCTTACCAGTGCCTAGGCTCCTCCCTCCTCTTACCAGCTTAGGTCACCTTGAATCCTTTGATTTGTCCCCATCCCAACCCCGACCTAACCTGCTCCATTCCTCCACCCACTCTTGTGAGGCTTTTCCACCCCACTCCAGCCCCTCAACTCCCGACTATCTCTTGAACTTCAGGCCCCTCCCTCACTTTCTGGATCCTCAGAGATCTCATGGACCACCAAAGCCACTACACATTAGTGCAAACATAAATCTTCAAGTATTGTATTAGTCAGTTCTCACACTGCTAATAAGGACATACCTTGGACTGGGTAATTTTTAAAGGAAAAATGTTTAATCGGCTTACAGTTCCACATATCTGGAGAGGTCTCACAATCATGGTGGAAGGCAAAAGAGGAACAAAGTCACATCTTACATGGCCACTGGCAAGAGAGCGTGTGCAGGGGAACTCCTCTTTATAAAATCATCAGGTCTCGTGAGAGTTATTCACTATCATGAGAATAGCATCGGAAAGACCCACCCCCATGATTCAGTTATCTCCCACTGGGTTCTTCCCATGACACATGGGAATTATGGGAGCTACAATTCAAGATTCAGGTAAGGACACAGCCAAACCATGTCAAGTTTTATTTTCATAACTGTTGATGAAAGTCATTAGCTCTCATGGGTACACAAAGGCATACAGAGTGGTATAGTGGACACTGGAGACTCAGATGCAGGGAGGGTGGGAGGGAAATGAAGGATGAAACATTTCCCATTGGGTACAGTGTACATTCTTGGGATAATGGGTACATTAAAAGCCCAGACTGCACCACTATACAATTAATCCATGTAACCAAAAACCACTTACACACTTCAAGCTATTGAAATAATGAAAAATTATTTAAAGAATCATTAGCTCTCATATTGAACAAGTAACCTTAACACATTTCTTCCACCAGAAACACAATACAAAGTGAAGTTAAGAGAGAGCCAATTATTTTATATAAACTGGTGAATTTTATATTATTATATTTGCCTGACTCCTAGATAGAATTTTAAAATGAAATCTATATGCATCTGGCTGTATGTTTATGAGTGTATGTAAATTACATGTAGATATACATATATATGATATCTTTCTGCATCTGGATAGTATTAGCAAATAAATTCATAAAGTCCTGTAGGAAGCTCTATTTAAATTAGTTTAAATAAATTTATTTATTTAAATACTTATACATATTCTGAAACTCTCAGAAATATAGTAACTAAACCAAATGTTTTTCCATTTCACATAATTTGAGTAAACCTTTGATAAATAAGACTTAGTTTGGTATTACTGGTTACATAAAAATTAATGTGCTTCTGCATTATCAATAATTAAGTAAAATATGAACATACATTTCTATTCTGCTTTATTTGTCAAACAAAGTAATATTTATGACATGTTTAAGAATATAAAAATTATAAATTCAACCTAAGAACCTCAGAACAAATGTATAAAGAGGCAGTAAGAATGAATCACTTCATTCATATCAACTGTAGCAGTGAAACAAGAAACCTATATATATAACATTTTATTTTATTTTTCCCTGATACTTGCCTAATATCCATGTGTTGTAGAAAACAATTGACAGGAAAACAATATGAGATAATAGCTGGCTTAGTTTAATGCCATAATATGTCTGCCTAAAAGTAGGCAGATACAAAATCTCTTTTGGTAACTTTTAGCCATAGAGTTATGAAAGTTAAGTAATGAATATTTACTAATAAACAGGATAAATTCCTGAAGCATTAATTATTAAGCCTATATTTAAGTGTGTATGATTTTAGTTCCTTAATTTGTGGTAATGAGAGATTAATTATATTTGGTTCTGTAAATAAGCATGCTCTTTATGCTGCCCTGAAAATTGTACTATGCAGAGGCATACACCTAGAAAAATTAGGAGATAGTATAGTCATAAAGTTTACTAGTCAGCTATAGAAGTTTTCTATGTAAAAGACAATTCACAATTGTCTATTTCCTTATATTCTTTGTAAGAAAAAGAAAAAAAATTACAAATGGTAAACATGCTAATCAAGATATGAAACAAAACTAGTAAAAATATAGAGATGAGAAACAACATGATATGCAACATATTCAAGAATGTAAGGTGTGTTTTTATTAAGGAAAAAAGATAGTAATTTTGTTCTAGTTTAAAAAAAAAGAAAAATACAGGGAAAGAAACTTAATGGATATATAAATTTACAGAAAGTTTACAGAAAAGGAATCTTGGAATCTTACCTTATGGCTAAGGTTGGATTAATTTATTTATAAAGTTTGTTTACTTTCTTTTTTTAAGGTTTACTATTAACAGTATATGAATACAAAACTAGAAGTTAGTTTTCTTTGTTAAAATGACAGAGTTTTCTCAGATTGTCTGTTCTTAATAAGAGATTGTAAAAGATTATTTCTTTATTTTTTAAGTAGTCTGCCTGAGCAACAAAGATTCTATTTCTTATCAGAATAATTTCCTGGCTTTATATTGTCTTTATCGCGTTCTTGATTATTTAAGATAACTGAGACTCTTCAGTTGTAAAAAGAATGAAAGTTAAATTTTTTATGATTATTTTCCTCCTATATATCCTTTTGATTTTTTAAATGGTCACTTTGGTTAAATAGGTAGCTAATATTGTTTCACAATGAACTAAGATTCCATTTCATCAAATGTGTCAACTTTTAATATTATTAATATTTTGCCTTCCCAAAATCAAATCCTAAATGAAATATTCTTGATGAACTGACTTTGAGATTCCTCTGAAGGAGACTGGAAAATCTCAAAGGATTAGTCCTTTTTAACACCCTTTCACAAAGGTTGAGGCCTTTGTTAAAGGTTTAATAATCCTTTAAAAACGTAAACAAAGTTTTATCATCATTTGTTAAAGAATGTTAAAAAAATAGTTTAATTGATATATTCAATCGCGTGCAAAGGATTGCCAAGTAAGAAGAGATGTTTAATCTTTCTATATTTGTTTCTGTAAGTATTATTAGCATAGAATTTCAAAACTTGTATGAAATTCATAGAAATCTTTCAATAACCTGACTGTCCATGCTATTACTGGTTATAATGTTATTGTCATAATTCCAGATAATATTCTAAAATATTGCATGTCACAGAAATAACCACATTTCCTTGTCAAATGAATTATCATCAGGTCTTTCACCATGGCCATTTAAAGGTTCATTTTTTTAAATCACAGATAGTTTTTGTTTTAATCTGATTATTCTCCACAAGCATTTGCAGTCAGCTACAGGCCAGAGTCTTTATTTTCAACAAAATGGACTGTCTCTAAGAGACTTCGAAAGCTATAATAGGTACTTGGAGTTCAGGCTGTGGATGATTGTCTTTAAATTATTTTGAGACCATCCAACTTGACTGAATGAAGATTTTCAGAACTCCAGTGGAGCAGCTGATGGATTTGTAAAACCTCTAACCAAGATCAGGTACAATAATAATTAATTACATGGGACTGAATGAACTGATAAAAAATGATTATAATTTTTATGATTTTTGTTTGGAACATTGCTGGTTCTTCAAGTTCTATTTTCTGGATGTGACAACTTCTTTTCCTTCTGTCTTAAACTGTTACTCATAAAAATGTAGTATAAATAAAATAAAAACATCTTTCTTTTTCTTTCTCACTAATCCCCCTAGGAAACCTGGAATGTTAACATTATTAACATTTTGCCTTCCCAAAGGAAAAATTTGGTGACTTTTATTGAGTGTTCTCTTTTTCAAGGCAATATAAATATTTATATACTTCAGTAGGAGTCTGTCTTCCTCATAGCAGGTCATAATTGGACAAATTGGTTACATAACAAAGACTTTTTACTGGAAAGTCATATTTGAGAATGATGTGCATAAAATAAGATCTGATCAGACAGTTTTAAGAAACTAAGATTGACTTTTTGGAGTCAATGCTTGCAAAACTCTTGGAAAAACAAGCCTGACCCTGGCTTACTGGGTTTCTAGCTTTAGAGGTGAGTGAGGAAAATCTCTTTCTGGGAGATTCTGGAAAAAAGGATATTTTGGGGACCTCAATAAGAGAGGAATTCACTCACATCTACAGGTCATGTAGGTGAAGTCTGCCAGTAGGTTCTTGGCTTTTTTCCTAGCTCAAGAGGCTTCTTCTTCTTCTTTTTTTTAACTATTAGATGAATTTATTTAGTTATTACCTTTAGCATAAGTAATTTTCTTTTTTTAAAACGTTAGGTTCTGGGTTACATGTGCAGGTCACGCATGGTTGTTGCATAGGTGCATACTATATCCTGCATTTCTCCCCATGTTATCCCTCCTCACCCTTCCCACCCCTTGCTGTCCCTCCGCTACTCCCCCAACTGCCCTCAGCACATGTTCTCATTGTTCAACACCTGCCTATGACTGAGAACATGCAGTATTTGGTTTTCTGTCCTTGTGTCAGTTTGCTGAGAATAATGGTTTCCAGATTCATCCAAATCCCTACAAAGGACACAAATTTACCATTTTTTATGGCTGCATAGTATTCCATGGTGTATATGTGCTGCATTTTCTTTGTCCAGTCTATCATTGATGGGCATTTGGGTTGGTTCCAGGTCTTTGCTATTGTGAACAGGGCTGCAGTGAACATATGTGTACATGTGTCTTTATAATAGAACGATTTATACTTCTTTGGGTATATACCCAGTTATGGGATTGTTAGGTCAAATGGAATTTCTATTTCTAGATCCTTGAGAAATCACCACACTGTCTTCCACAATGGTGGAACTAATTTACACTCCCACCAACAGTGTAAAAGTGTTCCTATTTCCTCACATCCTCTCCAGCATCTGTTGTCTCCAGATTTTTTAATGATCACCATTCTAACTGTCGTGAGATGATATCTCAATGTGGTTTTGATTTTCATTTCTCTAAAGACCAGTGATGATCAGCATTTTTTCATATGTTTATTGGCCTCATATATGTCTTCTTTTGAAAAGTGTCTGTTGGGAGACTTCAACACTCCACTGTCAATATTAGACAGATCAATGAGACAGAAAATTAACAAGGACATCCAGAACTGGAAAGCAGAGCTGGACCAAGCAGACCTGATAGATATATACAGAACACTCCACCTCAAATCCACAGAACATACATTTTTCTGAGCACCAAATCGTACTCTAAAATTGACCACATCATTGGAAGCAAATCACTCCTCAGCAAATACAAAAGAACGGAAATCATAACAAACAGTCTATTAGATCACACAGCAATCAGATTAGAACTCAAGATTAAGAAACATACTCAAATCTGCACACTCACTTGGAAACTGAACAACTTGTTTCTGAGTGTTGACTGGATAAACAATGAAATGAAGGCAGAAATAAAGATGTTCTTTGAAACCAATCAGAATGAAGACACAACTTACCAGAATCTCTGGGACACCTTTAAAGCAGTGTCAAGAGGGAAATTAAATGCCCACTTGAGAAACAAGGAAAGATCTAAAATTGACACCCTATCATCAAAATTTAAAGAGCTAGAGGAGGAAGATCAAAAAAACTCAAAAGCTAGCAGAAGACAAGAAATAACTAAGATCAGGGCCGAACTGAAGGAGATAGAGATACAAAAAACACTTCAAAAAATCAATAAATCCAGGAGCTGGTTTTTTTTAGAAGATCAACAAAATAGACCACTAGCCAGACTAATAAAAAAGAGAGAAGAATCAAATAGATGCAATAAAAAAAGATAAAGAGGATATCACCACTGATCCAACAGAAATACAAACTACCATCAGAGATTACTACAAACAGCTCTATCCACATAAACCACTAAACCAAGAAGAAATGGATAAATTCCTAGACACTTGTACTCTACCAAGACTAAACTGGGAGGAAGTTGAGGCAACAAAGCCATTACGCTATCTGCTAAATTTCTAGGAGCCATACCATGCAAACACTGTAGCACAGAAGGCTGCATTTGAGCTCTGAATCCTGATTATTGCTCATCTGGCGTGTGCTTCTGCATCAGCCAAAAACAAAGTGCTTGTGAGACCTGGTTTCCAACATACATTTAATTTTAATAACTCCAACTTTGACCATTTGCTTATGTGTGGGCCTTATTATTAGTATTTGTTTTTTATTCAAATTTCTCTAAGTACCCCCAGTTTTCTTCCTGCCGGTTGCTTTTCCTGAGACAAATGTCATTCTTCTGAGGTCCTGGGTTCCTGCTGTGTATTTACAGACTTCTCCAATCGTGAAGGCATACTGATCACCCAGTTTATCTGTGTGTGCTCCTCAGAGTTCCAAATATCTCTTATTCCTGGACATCTTACCCCTCAATACCTTTTTTCTTAAATCTATATAATTGCTACTGTTTTACTAAGCCCTCTTTTGGAAGCTCTTCCATTTTTAAGAAAGAGTGAAACAATCTTCCTTGGAGGGAAAACTATCAACTATCACAGAAAACCATTGAGAGCATATTTATTTCAATAGTCCAGTAAGAAACAATGAGAATTCAAGCTCAGATAATATTAGTTTAACGATGTGGATAAATAGGTTAGGAAGGCACAAAGGGGGCAGTGTTGACATTGTGTGTTCACTGCTTGTAGACAGGACAGGAGGAGAGAGGAGCTAACGTTATTGAGGGCTCGCCCACTGGCTATTCCAGTCACAGAGAGACAGTAGTCACATTCACCAAGGCAGGATAAGAAAAACCAATTTAATCTAGCACAGTCATATATATGAGTGCCAAATGTTACTGAAATTATATACAGTCTTACTACCTCGTTTCTTTGTAACATTTCATAGCCTCAGAATAAATAAAATTTAATAGTTAAGTTATTTTGATATTTTATGTTTCTTATTTCATTAAGAAATAACAATTTATCTGTATAATATATGTGTGTATAACCACTCAATTATTAATATATAATGAATGATTCTTTTAATAATCTATTGAATTCAAATATCACATTACAGCTTACAAAGTGCTGTTTACTTGGTTACTTTTTAAATTTAATTGGTACTTTATACAGTCAGAGCAATCAACTTTCTGTAAGAAATAGATCACAGTAAATTTTACCCCTTTTAGTGCATAGTTCTCTTAGTTTTGGCAAGCTCAAACAGGCTTGCAGCCCACCATGATCAAGATGTAATACATTCCCACCAACCTATCAGCACAAGATCCTTTGTGGTCAACTGCTCCAAAGTCCAGGCCATTCCTGATCTGCCTTGTTTTTCCAGAACGTCATACACAGACAGCAAAACAAAACATGACCTCTTGAGGCTGGCTTTTCCCCTTAGCCTAATGATTTTGAGATTCATCCATGTTACTGCTCACATTGGTTATTTCTTCATTTTTAATTCTGATTAGTATTTTGTTTTAAGCCTAAGTTTACTATTAATTCACAGCTTAAGTACCTTCAGATTTCTTCTGGTTTTCAGTGATTATTAATTAAGCCACTCTAAGAGTGTTTATCTATTTTGATCCATATTACTAAAAATAATATTCAATAAATTTATAAGTTGAGCACTGTTTTCCCCATTTTTCAGAAGAGATTAAATGACTTTCTCCAATTAAGTAGCCAGTAAATGTTAAGAATCATAGGAGGATTAGAATTTGGTTAGGTGAAAAGATGAATAAAATTATGTCAAGAAAATGCATGTGTTTGCATGCTCACACTGACACATGCACACACATGCACAATGGATACCCTAAATTTGACTGAGTGCCGCCAGAATTCTCTCCAGAATGGCAGCTGCAGGTGGCTCCCTCCAGCAGTGTTCAAACATTTTACAGCCCCATGCCCCTGCAGACACTTGTTACTTTTCAGCTTTCTATTTTTTTTTCTTTTTATTTTTGGCCACTCTTAACAAAAGGCAAGCAATATAAATGATGATAATTTTCTATGAAAAACACAACAGTAAAGGTGGAGTTTTAGACTGGTCATTTCATCAATGGTGTGAAGCCAATGTGAAACAGCAAAACATGAAGGAACAGATGATTGGCAGATAGTTGCTAGTGTTCAGGTGGCCGAAGAACTTGAAAATAGTGCAAAAATCTGGGAATAGGAAGAACATGATCAAAGCAAGAAACCTGGTGGTGATAGAAACACTTGGTTACTGATTGTCATAGTTTTTGGATCTAGATGAATAGTAAAATAATGATACCTATGACAAATTAGGGAAGTCAGAAATGTGATGTGATTTACAATGTAGTGAAATTTATTACTTTTAATGAAATCTTCTACACCTCAGAAATATGTAAGCTGTGACTTGTGAAAGAGGCACTTTTAACATATGGAAAAATTATTTATGGTATAACTCAGGGGTGGCCAGGGGTGAGA
Organism: Plecturocebus donacophilus; assembly: GCA_004027715.1. Classification (NCBI taxonomy): domain Eukaryota; kingdom Metazoa; phylum Chordata; class Mammalia; order Primates; family Pitheciidae; genus Plecturocebus; species Plecturocebus donacophilus. Next base: position 54,193 of record PVKP010003565.1, on the reverse strand, counting down.
TGCTTTATCTCTGTTTTCCTCCATGAAGCATTCTAAATTAACAAATTTTATCTGTCAAGACTGGTTTATTTTAAGTTAATATCTATGATTAGTGGGTTTTGTTATTTTACATATAAATAAACATCATTTTGGATTCAAAACATAAAACTAAATTTGCTGCAATGATGTTTTAATATTCTTTATCAAGTCTAATTTGATGGTTAATTCAGTATTTCCTGGGGCTGACTGAACCCCAGTCTTGAAACTAGCAAATGAGAAAATATCATAAAATATATCCAGAAAACCTCTAATGCCTTATGTAGAAGACACATGGGAATAAAGTTTATTTACAGCATTAACATGCTTTTAATTTTTTAATTATTATGGTTATTTCTGTCATTTTCCTTCATGTTTAGGATTCTAAAACTGCGTTAGACTATAACTAAAAGATGTTTAAAGAAAAGCAAATATTAGCTAGGAGATTTGGGTTGCTTTTGTTTTTTGGTCTCTATATGAGAATTATTTAGAGGCTACATAATATCACTAATGAAAATGACTAACATTTCCTGAAAGCTTACCTGGTCCCAGCTGTCATTCTGTGTTTGACTCCTGTTACATTTTGTTATATCTTGATGTGCTATCATTTTCTCTAGTCTACAGCTGAGAAAACTGAAGAACAGAAGTTAGTGAGATTGTTCAGGGCCTCAATGAAGGCTCTCCTAGCCAAAGTTTGAGCCCAGATGAACTGGCTCAAAATCTGTACAGTTATAGATTATGGCATCATACAGTGTTGGAAGCATCTGAAAATTTCGATAAAGGCTGAAACCTTCTGTCTTTAATTGATTATTGTGGTCAGATGCCTATCTTACAAAAGTTTTCCTTTTCATTCCATCAATTATTCATTACATTTGTAAGTTCAAGTATCTCTGAAGTTAAATTTAATGTATGTATTTAATAATATTTTTGGCCAAGTATACAATGCCATTTTAAATACAAATTCTGAAATACTTATCTTGATGACTTAATGCATTTGCAACCAGATTCAATTTATTCATTTATTTATTAGGGTTAGGTGCTGGAGATAGGATTACAGGAACAGTCACAGTTCATGAAGCATGAGGTTTGGGGGAATTTTAATAAGCATACGTGAATCTAACACACCCTACAGGAAGTGTGAGGAATTTGACAAGCTTAGAACTCCCAGAGCAGAAACAAACTGGGTGCTTCTGATCTCATCTCTCAGGAAGCCATCATAGGGAGGTGATGTTCTAGCTCCTCTGAAGGTTCAGAGAGATGGGTCTAAGTGAGGAGAAAAGCAGGGAGGACAAAGAGGAGATGTGAGTGCTGGAAAAGAGAAAGTCATAGATAAAGCTCTTAGGACATAAAGAACTTAGAATTTAGCTCAAAGGTAAATTCTTTACAGTTTTAACAAGTGTTAGATCCAATTTAAATCACTCTGATGAGGCTCTTATTATGTGAATAGAAAAACTTATAGAGAAACTGTGTTATGTAATGTTGATATTTAACATTTTCTGCCTTTGCACATCTTTCCACACTTCCTTATAAAACTTGCATTTTCAGAGTAACAAACATTTTTTGTTTTATATAAAGATTACATTTGATAACTAAAAGAAATTACATTAACTGGTGATATAATTGAACATTGATTTGTTACGGAGGCATAAAAGAAATACCCAAGGATCACTCATTTGTTTCTAGCTTATCATTATGACCCACCTGCACTGTGTATAGTTTTTAAGGAAAGAATAGCCATATTAAAAACATATGTTTATTCTGATTTCTAAAACAATTTGCAGGTCAACATATATGCTATAATAATTTTCCTGAACAAATGTGCATGTTATATATAGCGGCTAATTTTCACTTATATCATTGATTTGTTGACTTTTTGAAAAGTTCATAGAACATTTACATATCTCTCAATTTCCAGAAATAATTTACATACAGTAAAACTCACTCTTTTAGGGTACAGTTCCACAACTTTTGAAAGTGTTACAGAGTCAAGTAACCACTATCAAATTAAAGAATAGTTCCATCCCTCCCCCCAAATTCCTTCTCTGTGTAGCCAAACTTTTTCTCTGTATTCAGCTTTTGGAAACCAAAAATTTCTTTACAGTCTCATAGTTTTGTCTTTTCTAGAATATCATACTCTTACAGAAGGCAGTCTTGAACAGTTTCTTTCACTTTTCATAATGCATTTTAATATTTATCTGTTTTATTGTGTGTATCAGTGTTCATTACTTTCAATTGCTGAGTATCAGTAGTATATTTTATTCTATTTCTTGACAATTACAAATATAGCCACTATAAATGTTATATACAGGTTTTGGTTGTACATAGGTCATCATTACATTTGAGTAAGTACCTAGGAGTAAGATTGGGGACTGTTTTCTTAAGGGTTTGGTTAACATTATAGGAAATTGTCAAACTAGCCTTTCAAGTAGCTGCACAATTTTGCATTCATGCCAGTAACGATTAAGAGCTCCAATTGCTGTAGATCTTCATCAGCGCTTTGCAGTGACTGTTTTGCCCCCATTCTAATGGAGTGAAGCAATTAATATCTAATTGCTTTTAAGAAATCAAAGGTGAGTTGTGGAAATACTACTCCATAGGGAACTTCTACTCAAAACACATCAAAAACTGTCCACAAAAATAGGATATGTAAATATCCAACGAATTTTGAAAAGGAAGAAACAATTTTTATGATTCACACTATATCTGTACCTAATATAAGGCTATAGTAGTCAAGACAATGAGACTTTTTAACCTAAAGACAAATGAAATAGAATTGAGTCCAGAAATAGACTTTCTGTTGAGTGAGTAGTGGAATTTGATTTATTATGGTTTTAATTTTCGTTTTCCTAATGATTAATGATGCTGAGCATCTTTTCATGTGTTTATTTGCTATTTATATGTCTTCTTAGAAAATACCTGTTAGAATGTTTCTTTTTTCCAGTGTTATTTATTAAACTGTTTTCTTTTTATTGAATTTTTTTTTTTTTTTTGAGACAGAGTCTCTCCTTGTCATCAGGCTGGAGTGCAGTGCTACTATCTTAGCTCACTGCAGCCTCCAACTCCTGGACTCAAGCAATCCTTTTGCCTCACCCTCCCAACTAGTGAAGGCTACAGGTACAAATAACTATGACAAGTTAATGTTTAAAAATTGTTTTGTGGAGACAGTATATCTTGCTGTGTTGAACAAAGTGATTGATATGGCCTGGCTGTGCTCCCACCCAGATCTTATCTTGAGTTGTAGCTCCTTTAATTCTCATGTGTCAGGAGGAACCTGGTGGGAGGTAATTGAATCATGAAGGAGGGTCTTTCTCATCCTTTTCTCGTGATAGTGTGTAAGTCTCACAAGATCTGATGGCTTTATAAAGGGGTATTCTGCTGCACACACTCTCTTGACTGTCACCATGTAAGACGTACCTTTGCTCCCTCCTTCACCTTCTGCCATGATTGTGAGACCTCCTCAGCCATGTGGAACTGTGAGTCCATTAAATCTGTTTTTCTTAATAAACTACCCAGCCTTGTGTATGTCTTTATTAGCAGCATGAAAATGGACTAATACAGTGATTATTGTTGAGTTCTGAAAGTCTTTTATGAGTGCTGGATACAGATTTTTAATTAGATATGTGACTTGGAAAAACTTTGATTCCAGTCAGTATTTTCTTTTTGCATTGTCTTATTGCATTATGGGGAACAGACATCTTAAATTTTGATGCAGTCCACTGTAACATTATTTCTTATATGGATCACACTTGGTTTTAGAATTTTATTTATTTTTTTGTTTTATCTAAGGTGATAAAGATTTCCTCCTTTGGATTCTCTGGATTGCTTATAATTTAGATTTTACAATTTCAAATCAGTGCTGTTCTTTAGCCAGCTAGTTGGCTATTGGCTCGTAAGAGTCAATTGTAAACACCTAAAATTTTTGTGTAATTGTTGATGTCACAATATTAGGTAAAAATCAGTCATGTCTATGTTATTTACACAGTAAAAATCGGCAAATGCAAAACTTCTTTTTTTCCCCCCTACAAAGCTGGTTGATATGCATTTTCATACACAGCACTTTCTATGTTCTACATTATTAGTTTTGTACCTGGTATGGATATAGATAGATGTTTCTTTTGTTGAATATCAATATCCGTTAGTTCTTACAATATTTCTTAAAATGACTATGTGTTCTCCAACGAATATCCTTGATGTCTTTTTTGAAAATAAATTCACTGTATATCTGTGAATCTACTTCTGGACTCTGTATTCTATTTCATTAATTTATATGTCAAAATGCATCTAATACCACACTGTTTGGACTAGTGTGGCTTTATACAGGTAAAGATCAAGAAGTGTGAATCATTATAATTTTTTCTTTCTTCTTTTTCAAAATTTATTGGCTATTATAGTTCTTAGTTTTTCTTTCTGTTTTTATGTATTTTGAAGCTCAGTGCATACATACTTAAGAATGATATGTCTTCTTAGATAATTGGGCCTTTAATCATAATGTAATATCTCTCTTGATCCCCATGATGTTTGCTCCAAAGACGATTTTGATATTAACATAACTAATTTAGCTTTATTTTAATTTATGTTAGAATAGTACATTTTAAAAAATCTTTTTATTCTAAGCCATTCATGCCTTTATATTTAAAGTTTACTTTTTTGTAGAGAGGGTATAGTTAGGATTGGGTTTTCTCACACAAACAAATAAACAAATCTTACAGCCTTTGTCTTTTAATCATTCATTCTAGAAGATTTACATTAATTGTATAATTGGTATAATGGGATTAAAATATACCAGCTTGCTAAGAGTTTTACATTTATTCTGTCTCCTTTTCTCATTTATTTATACTTTTTAAAATTGGTAACTTTTATGATTTCATTTTATTTCTACTTTGGGATTATTATTTATCACAAAGAAATCTTAGTGATTTCTCTATGGTTTAAAATATGTCCCTTTTTATTAAGGTGTACTTGACAAATAAAAATTATATATACGTATGATGTACAATGTAATGTTTTGATATGTGTATACATAGTAAACTGGTTAAATCAAGCTAATTAACTTGTCCATCACTTCACATATATATTTTTTGTTGTGAGAACACTGAAAATCTACTCCTTAGCAATAAAATATGCACTTAAATATCATTTTAAGTTCCAGGATATATGTGCAGTAGGTACTGGTTTGTTGCATAGGTAAACGTGTGTCATGGTGATTTGCTGCACCTATCAACCTGTCACCTGGATAGTAAGTCCCAAATGCGTTAGCTATTTGTCCTGATGTCGTCCCTCCCCCAACACCCTGACAGATCCCAGTGTGTGTTGCTCCCCTCCCTGTGTCCATGTGTTCTCATTGTTCAGCTGGAAGCCATCATCCTCAGCAAAATATGCACTTTTAATTAATCAAATACTACCTTCAGATACTTCTGTGCTATTTTGCATGTAGTTTAACAATCTTGTTACAGTTACTTTCAATTTTTCTCTGCCATTTTTTTGCCACTTGTGTCATGTATTTTTCTTTTACATGTAATATTAACATAAAATATGTTGCAACTATATTTGCTTTGGATGTTATCTTCTAGAGTATTATAAAAATGTTAAAATTGCCTTCATTTATCACATTTCCTGCACACTTCATTTGCTTGTGTCGATCCAAGTTTCCATCTGGTTTTGTATTCCTTCTGCAGTGATCTTTTAACATTTTATGTAGTGAGGGCCTCTGGCAATGAATTATCCTGACAAAACATATCTTTGTCGTGGAGATCTTTTTCCTTCTTTATTATGAAAGATTCTTTCACTGGGATAGAATTTAGGTTGGTAGCTTTTATTCGGTTTTCTAGCACTTTGCAGATATCACTTTGTTATCTCCTGGCTTATATGGGTTATTATAAAAAGAGTTCTGTAATTTTTATAATTGTTCTTGTTTTTACAATCCTATTTTTAAATTTAAATTCAAGATTTTCTTCTTGTCCTTATTTCTCAGAAGTTTGCATTTGACATGCTTAGGTGTGCATTTTGTTTTCCTTACTTGATATTCTCTGAGACAATTGGATCTGTGGTTTTATATCTATCACTAATTTTGGAAAATTCTCAACTATCGTTTCCTCAGATATTTCCCGTCATTCTCATGCTTTTTCTCTCTTATCCTTTTGAAATTCTTATTTCATGTATCTCAGTCATATGTGGTGTTTTTCCATGTGTGCATATGTGAGTTTGTGTGTATATTCCTACTTTCTTTCCCTCCTTGTGTTTTACTTCTGGACAATATTTATTAAAATATCTTGAAATCCCTGATCTTATTTTAACTATGTTGAATCAACTGATGAGTCCATAAAAGGCATTTTTTCATCTCTGTTTCTACTTTTCATTGTAATATTTTCATTTGAGGCTTTATTATAAGTTTTCTCTGATGAAATTATCCCTATGATCTATTACAGATATACCCATAGACTCTAACTTGACACTGAATCTGCTGGCACCTTGATCTTGGAGTTTCTAACACTTTGAGCAATATGTTTCTGTTTTCTTATAAATTATTCAGTCTAAGGTATTTTTTTCTTGTTATTGCAGGTGGAACAAATGTGTTATTCTAACATTATTATATTTACTTGCAAAATAAAATACCAGAAGAAGGTAACAAAAATTAGGAGATCAATTTGAATGAAGTTTATCTTTCATATTTGGAAGGCATTGCTTTACCATTAATCTCTCAGCAAGATTATTGTGAAAATCCAAAACCTTTGATAACATATGAATACAAACTCTCCCTCTCCTTCTATACTTATTTTCCTGGTCTTAGTAAAGTCCATAGAAACTGCATTCCTGGAACTTCATTTGTAATAAGAAATTGATATGAGGTTAAAAAAAGAGTAAATCAAAGTCCACTAAAACCTTCATCTTAAACTTATTAAAACAGGCATAGTCTACTCTGAACTAGATTTGGAAAAGGCAAAGTTTGTTGGCCATTATTTTGCCTCCCTGTTTAATCATATATTCATCATCTTTCAGTCCGATGGAGTTTTGGGTTTAGTAACTGAGTTTGGCATAGGGGAGGTGAATTATCATTTCTACTTAGGAGATTTCTGATTGCTAAAGGAGATAAACATTCACTTTCTTCTGTTTCTGTTTCAAGTAGTTGGTGAAGGCAGCCTGGGTTTAGTGGAGGGGGAATAAATCATTTTTTGTATATTAGGGCACAGTTCCTGCAGTTGTTACTAGAAACCTAGTTTCCAAGCTAAATGGCCTTCAGCTAGTGCCTCCATATGACTAAATACTCCTATCAAGTAACTCAACAGGAAAGGCCTACTATGCATACAGTACCAGATAGGGTCCAAAAAGGCCAGACTGAAAGATATTTTATCAAGTTGTGATATATTTCGTTACTTGTGTAAAATACACTGTGGAAAAATTAGATAATATACTGTTTGACTAAGGGCCAAAATGTGAACAAGGTCTCTTCAATTGCAGAAAGGACAATAACTGGGTTTTAGGAAGAAGCAAAGTGTCTTAGGTAATAGGAAGTCAATAGAGAAGGGGAGAAAGCAAGGCTGCACCATGGGAACAGCAGGTTGCCTGCCATTAAAGAGAATCAGTGTACAGTGTTACTCAGGGTTGTCTAGAGGCACAGAAGTAATGGAATATATGTATATATGTAAGGGAGTTTATTAAGGAGAATTGACTCACATTATCACAAGGTAAAGGCCCAAGATAAGCTGTCTGCATGTTGAGGAGCAATGAAGCCAATGGTGGATCAGTTTGAGTCCAAAAATCTGAAAAGTAGGAAAGCTGACGGTGCAGCCTTCTGTCTGTGCCTGGCAAACTGCTGGTGTAAATCCAAGAGTTCAAAAGCTGAAAAAGTTGTAGTCTGATGTTCAAGGGCAGGAAGCATTCAGCAAAGGAGAAAGATGATGGCTGGAAGACTCAGCTAATCTACTCTTCCATCTTCTCCTGCCTGCTTTATTCTGGCCATGCTGGCAGCTGATTAGTTGGTGCCCAGCCATAGTGAGGGTGGGTCTGTCTCTCCCAGGCCACTGACTCGCATGTTAATCTCCTTTGGCAACACCCTCACAGATACACCCAGGAACAACATCTTGCATCTCTTAATCCAATCAATTTCACACTCAGTGTTAACCATCACAGCAGGTATCTTGACTAATAGAAAATAACTGTTTTAAGATGAATGTGGAGAGAATGTCATATGCATCTGGACAAAAATGGAAACTTCCAAAAATCTGATAAAGGAAAAAGACAAGAAATAAAATGAAGATATTTTCTTAGTACAAGTGTATACATGCACACACATGTGTTCTTAATAAAATCGAAATATTCGTGACAATCACAGTCCTCATTTCTGCAAATGGTCAGGTGGTAGGTAGTACCTGGTATTAATGACTACCTTCTTCTACTACCCATTTTGTATTCCCTTTGGCTTCAGAAAACACCTCAGCAGGTCAGAGATTTTTACCTGGTGAAGTGACTGAAATCTTCATTCCGGAAGGGTCTGGACCATTTGTAGTCCTGCCTGAATTGAGTTGTAGTTTCCCATTAACCTTAAGCACAGGGCATAGTAATACCATAAGATACCCTAGGGGATCTCCTGTATTCCACAAATATTCTTTCTTACTTCCACTGTGGGATAGTAGACTGATTTCATCTTGATAGTTCAGGTCAGTCATCACAGCCAACACTGTAGCTCCTTTCTTAGTCTGTTGACTTAGAGGTAGGAGGATCCCAAATTGGTCAGCTGGCAATATTAACTCCCATTTTAATGGAATCATTGCTGTGTCTCCTGGTGGCAGCATTCCTCCCTCTGGAATTAAGACCTCTAGGCCAGCATAATGTCATGGGAACAGGAAGCAAAAATTTTTCTAGTGGATCACTAGGGTTGATGGTGAGTTGATTCCTGGACTAATATAGTAAATTGGTACCTCAGAGAGTGGGGTGCTGCTGTAAAGATATCTGAAAATGTGGAAATAATTTTGGAGCTTGTTAACAGGCAGGGGTTGGAACAGTCTGGAGGGCTCAGAGGACAATAGGAAAGTGTGGGAAAGTTTGGGGCTTCCTAGAGACTTGGAGGTCTCAAAAGACAGGAAGATTGGGAAAGTTTGGAACTCCTAGAAATTTGTTGAATGACTTTGACCATAATGCTGATAGTGATATGGATAACGAAGTCCAGGCTAAAGTGGTCTCAGATGAAGATGAGAAACTTGTTGGGAACTGGAGAAAAGGTGACTCTTGCTATGCTTTAGCAAAGAGACTGGTGGCATTTTGCCCCTGGCCTAGAGAGCTGTGAAACTTGAAATTGAGAGAGATGATTTAGGGTATCTGATGGAAGAAACATCTAAACAGCACAGCATTCAACATGTGATTTGGGTACTGTTAAAGGCATTCAGTTTTGTAAGGGAATCATAGCACAAAAGTTTGGAAAATTTGCAGCCTGAAAATGCAATAAAAAAAAAAAATTCTTTTCTGGGGAGAAACTCAAGCCCGATGCAGATATTTGCATAAGCAAAGAGGAGCAAATCACCAAGATGATGAGAAAAGTATTTCCAGGGGATCTCAGAGACCTTCACAGCCACCCCTCTTATCGTAGACCTGGAGGCCTAGGAGGGAAGAATGGTTTTCTGGGCCAGGCCACTGTCTCCTTGCCATGGGACATGGTGCCCTGTCTCCCAGCTATCTCAGCTCCAGCTGTTGCTAAAAGGGGCCAATATGTATCTCAGCTGTGGCTTCAGAGTGTGCAAGCCATAAGTCTTGCTGGCTTACATGTGATGTTGGGCCTGCAGGTGAACAGAAGTCAAGAACTGAGATTCGGGAATCTCTGACTAGGTTTCAGAGGATGTATGAAAATTCCTGGATATCCAGGCAGAAATTTGCTGCATGGGTGGAACCCTCATGAAGAACCTCTGCTAGGACAGTGCAGCAGGGAAGTGTGGGTTTGGAGCCCCACACAGAATCCCTACTGAGGCACTGCCTAGTGGAGCTGTGAGAAGAGGGCGACTTTCCTCCAGACCCCAGAATGATAGATCCACTGACAGCTTGCATTATGCACCTGGATAAGCTGCAGACACTTAACACCAGCCTGTGAAAACCACTTGAACGGGTTCTGTACCCAGCAAAGCCACAGGAGCAGAGTTGCTCAAGACAATGGGAGCCTACCTCTTGCCTCAGCATGACCTGGATGTCAGACATGGAGGCAAAAGAGATTATTTCAGAGCTTAATTACTGCCCTGCTGGATTTTGGACTTGCATGGGGCCTGCAACCCCTTTGTTTTGGCTAATTTTTCCCATTTGGAATGGGTGTATTTACCCAAATCCTGTATGGCCATTTTATATAGGAAGTAACTAGCTTGCTTCTGATTTCACAATCTCATAGGCAGAAGGGACTTGCCTTGTCTCAAATGAGACTTTGGAATTGGGTTAATACTGGAATGAACAAAGACTTTGGTGGACTATTGGAAGGCATGATTTTGTTTAGACATGTGAGGACAGAAGATCTGGGAATTGCCAGGGGCAGAATTATATGGTTTGGCTGTGTCCCTACCCAAATTTCATCTTGAACTGTAGCTCCCACAATCCCATATGGTAGGAAGCACCCAGATCAAATTCTCATGAGATCTGATAGTTTTCTAAAGGGCTTCCCTCTATTCTTGGCTCTCATTCTTCTCCTTCCAGCTGTCATGTGAAGAAGGACGTGTTTGCTTTCTCTTCTGCCATATTTGTACATTTCTTGAGGCCTCCTAAGCCCTACAGGACTGTAAATCAATGAAACCTCCTCCTTTTAAATTACTCAGTGTCAGGTATTTCTTCATAGCAGCATGAGAAGGAACTAATACACTGTGTCTTTTTGGGAGCAGGAAGGAGACCCTAATATCTTCCATAATCACTTTTCAGTGATTGTGAGTAGAGAAAACAAGACTGTTCTGGAGATTCCCCACAAAGGATAATGTAAGGGAAGACACACTAAGCAGCTTTGGAGGAAACAAAAAGTGAAATTGTTCTGTAGAGACTATAGCAGAAAGGAGAAAGGTAAACTATGTTTGAAAGCCAATAAATGAGTAAGGATGAGGTAGCAGGTGGGCATCTGCACACAGCGGCAACCAAATAAGAATGGCCATACCTGAGAGTCATATCTTTTACATGCTTAGTTAAAGACAAGGTCATTAGTTTCTGAAATAATGAATGTCAATAATTGTCTAACCTGGACTTACATTAAATTATGACTTTTGAACCTTCATTTTTATCAGTATTTTATTTTTCTGGAAATGTCCTCAAATTCAAGATGTCATACTGTTCTTCTCATGGTTTTAAGTAATTGGCTTGTTATACAAATGAGCCAAAGAGATCCTAGTATTGGCCCCGAGGATCTTCACAGCATACTCCAAAGCTCAAAAGCTTGCAGCACCAAACTCAAAATTTTGAATAGCCGATGGTTTTAAAACTAGCACAAATGATTTTTTGCTAGTTGGTGGCTGCCAGCTCTGCCCACATTGTTAAACTGTTCCCAACATCTGCTGGACACTAGAAAATGGTGTTGTAGTCAGAAGATTCAAGCAGCTTCTGTCCTTCACAGCTCCTGGACCCCGACACTCCCCACTATGCCGCTGAGCAACATCACTTGGATGCAGAAGCCTGTTCAGTGTTTAGAAGTTCCCTTGCTTCCTGCTCAGGATGGCAGCCCCCATGCTGTGTGGCCCTTCATGGTCTTGTGTTGTGGAAGCTTCCCTTTTATGCAACTCTGCTTGTTCAAGCCCCAACTGATAAAGCTTGTGTGTTACTGAGTTGTGTTTTTTTCACTTGATCCACTCCCAAAGCCCCCAAATCTTCTGCAGTGTCTCAATGCCAAGCTGAAGGGATTAACTTGGGCAGCAGTAGCTTTCGTTACTTCTTGGGTCTTGCTGAGCTGCTAAAAAAGAATCCCAGTGAGGACCAATGGTCAGGATTTTCCTTTTCTTAAAATTAGTGAGAAAACTCTCATGAAGTAATTTGTGAACTAGGAACAAAAAAATGTCACATCTCTAGACCTCTGCAAGTACATTTGGTTAAAATAATCCCACCCACACACCCTTTAAAAAGTTGATGTGGGTAAAATAAAAGCTATCACTGTTAACATATGAGATATTCTGTAGAAAACCTCAGAATCTAATGACAGATGTACTGGTATCATGCCTGGATCTGCAATGGATGTTGTCCTCCGTCACAATTCATAATCTCTTTCTGAAGCATTTAATCAAATTGTCTAATGGATAGAAAGAGAGTGTACTGAGTATTTCAATGCAATCCAAAGATATTTAAAATATTTCCATATCTAATTCCATATTTGAGACTTATAATCTATGTTTTGGGGTTTATGGTTAGACTTAAAAATATATTGCAAATATTTACCCTGCTGACAATGTCAATTAATAGGAAAGCCTCCAATCCCTTGGATTTTAAACATAAATTTCTAGGTTAGTTAAATAATATTAGGAGTCAGGAGGACAGTCTACAGCATAATGAAGTCAAAGATTCATGTTCAATTGCAAAGGTGCAGTTTTGGAGGCAATTATGAGGTTAAGAGAATAGACTTATGGCATCTGTACTCATTAGATTACTTTTCATTAAGCTTGTGTTTATAGTACTTGAATGCCTGGGTAATTTTCTACATCCTACTTAGCAACTAAGAGTAATTTTAGTATGTGAGGTTTCTAAAATATTTTCCCTCATCTTACTTACCTATATAAGAAAACTGCCCTGATTTTTTAAATGCATTTAACACTTAGGTAAGTAATCCTCAGTATCATGGGGTTTAATGACTCACCTAATTAGATGATATATCATTAGTGCTTTGTGCTATGTTTATTCACAAAGAATCCTTCCTTTTTCTACACATGGCTGTACTTTCTTTTCCTGATTTGCAAAGGCCATGAGCAAACAATACCCTAACAACAAATGCTGCACTTTGTTATGTGTTAATGATATTCCACACATGGTACAGTTGCTCCACATATATTATCTCTAATGACAGGATATCATGAAATAGACTAAAGTATACTTTCAGGTAATAAGATTTGAAAACAATGAGAGACATATTGGATGAAACTAGACAGGGAAAATGTGGCACATATACACCATGGAATACTATGCAGCCTTAAAAAACAACGAGTTCATGTCCTTTGTAGGGACATGGATGAACCTGGAAACCATCATTCTCAGCAAACTGACACAAGAACAGAAAATCAAACACCACATGTTCTCACTCATGGGTGGGTGTTGAACAATGAGAACAGATGGACACAGGGAGGGGAGCATCACACACTGGGGTCTGTTGGGTGGGGCCAAGGGAGGGACAGCAGGGGGGTGGGAAGGTGGGGAAGGGATAACATGGGGAGAAATGCCAGATATAGGTGATGGGGGGATGGAGGAAGCAAACCACATTGCCATGTGTGTACCTATGCAACAGTTCTGCATGATCTGCACATGTACCCCAGAACCTAAAATAAAAGAAAAAAAAGAAACATATGACATTTAAGTATGAATGTTCCAATATTGATTTCTGTAACCTGTCATTGGCAACTTACATAGTTATGGGGTAAATGTTTAAAAGTATGGGAACCCTGAAGAGAGACACATCCTCAGTGTATCTGCAAATTCATAAAATAGCAAATTGTCATTGCATGACCCCCAATTTTTCTCATTAATATAGAAAGCCAAGCAAACACACTCTACTTAATTTGTACTGCCGATATAATTGTTTTTGTTCTTTCTTTAAAAATTCCAGATTTGTAATGAATGAACAGATATGGAAAAAGAAAACAGTTATTTCACTAGGGAAATGTTAGAGCAAGATTTAAAATCTAGTTCTTGATTTGACATTAATATGACTTTAAAAATATGTTTGCTAAGTGTTAAAAATGTGTGAACTGATCATGGTTTTCTGATAAAGGTTGACTGCTTCTCATATTTAACTGTTGACTTTGTTGTTTATATATGAAATATTTAAACAAAGGGCTATTATTTTTCTTTTTTAATAATATAATTAGACCCACTAAGTAGAATTAATGAATATTGGGAATATTGTGGGGAAATAACACTTCCCTGTGTTTTCCAGTGTTCCTGTACAATCTTTAGCCTGCTAGGGCTCCTCGGATACTAAAAGATCTGCATCGGTAGCCATTTATGTAGCTAATATCTCTGACCCTAAGAGGAACAGATAATACAACTCTTTTTTTCCTGGATAAGGCTGAATGTTTGCTGCCTGGACTAGATCCCAGGAGGCCAGAGACCAGAGCATTTCCTTCCCAGGCATTTAAAGGTTTCAAGAGATGATACTGTAGAACTTGGAGACACTTGGCACCATCTGGATCCTGGAGAGATTTTAATTACTTACCAAAGGTCTGGAGTTGGAATGCAGACCCATTACATTTTCTAGGATATCCTTTCAGGAGACAGGGGGTACTGCTGCTTTCATATCCTTTATAAGCAGGCAAAATCAGTTTTCCTTGTCTTTCACCTGTGGAGTGCCTGGCTACTCACACAAGATAGTTGCCCTGGCTCTCATGGTACAGCTCCAGGGCCAAGGTTGTCAGATAAGTGGGGGACAGTGTACACTCTGTCATCCAGGCTGGGATGCAGTGGCGCAATCGTGGCTCTCCGCAGCTTTGACCTCCCAGGCTCAGGTGATCCTCACACTTCAGCCTCCTAAGTAGCTGGGACTACAGCTGCATGCCAACATGCCTGGCTAATTTGCCATGTTGTCCAGGCTTGTCTTGAACTCCTGGGCTCAAATGCTCTGTCTACCTTGGCTTCCCAAAGTGCTAGGATAACGTGTGTGAGCCATCATGTCTAGTCTTCATTTATTAATTCACTATCGGTCTGTAACCCAGAAAACCTGATGTGTGAATTTGGGATAAAATTAATAAAATTAATATTAAAATTCTAATACTTATCAGTTTTATAAATGAATATATTGAATAAGATTTAATACAGTCAGAATGTAAAAACTTTCACAGATAAAATAATACGTGGTCCTCTCTCCAGATGTTGCATATCTTCAAATATCTTAGTTTTTGACATTAGCCTCTCTTGAAAACAATATTGTTCATGTCTTTAAATAGTCCATTCTGGCAAACAATCAAATTTATTCATTGTGTTTCTTTCATTCTTTTACTTTATGTCTGAATGTGCAAATCATCAATTTTAATAACTTAATGCAATTATAAATCAAGACATTGATATTTTTTACTTAACATAATACACTGGAAATAAGAGTCTTGAGGTAGATCCTAATATTCTGCAAAAGCCATGAAGGGCCTTTGCCAGAATATTATCTATGTTGGTCTTATTCTTATAGTATGTACACTGAATTTTATGCCACATATTTTATAAATGTTAAGTTTATTGATCAGAATAATATTTTACCCAAAGACACTTTGCTCATGCTGTTTTATTGTATTTATTTATTTATTATATTTAAATATTTATTGTATTTAAATATTAAAGTATAAACCACTAATTTGCTGTGTTTTTCACTTTAAACTAGTAATTTTGTTATTTGTTTAACAAACTCCTTTTGCCACAAGAGAGAGAATCAAATTATAGGCAGCTTAATTCCCTTTTTTACGTATAAAACTTCAGTAAAGTTGGATTTGAGAAGATGCTATCAAGCATAATAATAAATGAATGACACTAACACATATTTAATTTTAGCCAACTACTATACATAATGTTTTACACAGATTATCTCATTGCAAGTTAACAAATTAGATGAGGAAAGTGAGCAAAGAGCAGATAGCTGACTACTAACCTCTTAGATTAGAAAAAAAATGTGGACGTATTTTATTTAGTGAATATGAAATAGGAGTTGGATGGACTGGGAAAGATATAGATGACAAAGTTATCCTAAACAGCAGGATCATGAAACAAGATTATGCACCTTTTTTTTTAATTTTTAATTTTTATTTTTAGCTAATACCTTGTCTAGAATTCTGTTGGGTAAAGAGCGAACAGAGCACTTTTTCAGACACGGTCTTCCTGTCACTGTGTACCTGCATCCTATGGGTGAGAACACGATCAGCGAGAATGACATGGAGAATGTTTCTCATTTGCAGGACTCTGTACGAAGCAGGCATATGATGTAGTGTGGTCCCCAGTGAAGCCCCACCTTCAGGCCAGGGCCGGCTTGAAGCCTGGTGCCTGGGCAGCCAGTCCTGCCCTCTGGAGGGGGAACTCATGGTGCTTTTTCCTGGGCCTGCCCATGGCCACTCATAGACCAGTGGGCACACAATTCCTCCTCTCTGAGGTCTATAAAAGCTCAGGCCTAAGAGAATGTGATGACCAGCTGCAGAGAGGAGCTTCCCTCTCTGTTGAGAGCTGCAGAGATGATAGGACCACGTGCCTACAGAGAAGAGCACGTGGAGACCCCACGCAGTCTCCTCTGCCTTGTTGTATCATTCAGTAAAGCTCCTCTTCATTTTCTTCACCTTTTACTTGTCCATGTAGCTCATTCTTTCTGGACACGGGACAAGAACTCCAGTAAAGGTGCAACTGGCTGCAGAGGTTTTCAGTCAGCAAAGCAACACCCCAAAGATCCAGTAACACTGGGACTTGAAGAGAGCTCATTATCGAAACTTTCTAACAGAGGCCTTTTCTGCCTCTTCCTCCCCACCCCCAAGTAATATCATCATAATTTTAGGGGAGAAAAAAGGCAACGCATAACCTGGAAACAATAGCAGTAAAATATTATAATGGTCTTAGGATACTATTTGATTTCCTTCTGCTGAGGAAAGATCAATGAGTTTTTCCAGCAAAGCCTGAGCTTGATGCTGAGAACACCTTCAAAGAAGGAAAACTCAAGGAAGTAAAAGGAAACAAGGAAATGCAAATCAAAACAGCGTCAAGTGGGTGAAGAGTGTGCAGGAGTAAAAACACTATCTCTGTTCACTTGCTAATTATCAGCCCTTCCCTGAAATAGTTTTAGCAA
Source organism: Plecturocebus donacophilus (assembly GCA_004027715.1). Lineage (NCBI taxonomy): Eukaryota > Metazoa > Chordata > Mammalia > Primates > Pitheciidae > Plecturocebus > Plecturocebus donacophilus. Next base: position 37,230 of record PVKP010003565.1, on the reverse strand, counting down.
CTTTTTATAGCTGAGGACCTAGTAGGGAAGGCATGAAGTCCTGAGGAGGTGGGAAGCGGGAGTGGAGAGGGAATTGAGCTTGAATAGTCCTTTCCTAGCTGTTAATGTGTGTTTAATTTTTATAATTCACCAATACTTACTAGTGAGGGAACTACTTAAACTAATCATGGCCGTTTAAAAAATTTGAGGAGGAAGAAAAGAATGGCTGAAACTCCACCCTGCGAACATAAATGAATAAAAACAGGGAAAAACAGCACAAGCAACTCTACTCTTTTTCCTTATTACATTTTTTTCCTCCATGATTTCTTTCTGCTTGTATTGTAGACATATTTTCTGCCACAATCATTTCTAAACACACATCTATACACATACACTTAGGAAATTAGGTGGTAAGTGAGTTCACATATGATTTAAATGGTCCGTGTGTCAAAAACAAAGTATTCCATCTTAGCCATCAACTAATTATGAATATCTTGAGCTGAATATCTGAGGACATTGTGAAAAACTCCATTTACAGGCTTCCTCATAGGAGAAAGAGCATACAATTAGCTTTTCGGAGATATTAGAAAAGAAGAATCACATATATCATAAAAAGTTAAAGGTGCAAGATAATTTGGATAATTCTAAATGAATAGGAAATTCTTGGTTGATGTCTTTGTCACAGTGACATACTATACAGGAAAATGAAAGTAGGTTACGGTAAGGTTGTCTAATTTAGATCATGAAGAAAGACTGCACAATGAATTAGAAAAACATTACATCTTTACTTTAAAATATATTATGTTTGGCCGGGTGCGGTGTCTCACGCTGTAATCCCAACACTTTGGGAGGCCGAGGCAGGTGGATCACGAGGTCAAGAGATCAAGACCATCCTGGCCAACATGGTGAAACACCGTTTCTACTAAAAATACAAAAAATTAGCCGGACATGGTGGCACACGCCTGTGGTCCCAGCTACTCGGGAGGCTGAGGTGGAAGAATCGCTTGAACCCAGGAGGTGGAGGTTGCAGTGAGCTGAGATTGCACTTGACTTTTTATTTGCTGGTATTCTGAATTTGGGTAGTTATTTTAATTTTTCTAAGCTTCATTTCCTTTTCAAAATAAACATTAGAATGCTGTCCACCATGCAAAGTGTAGTGACCAAATAAAGTCATATTAAAATCAACAGTTTTTTAAAAAGCCTTCATAAACTGAAGCATCATACAAATACTAGTTGCTATTGTATAGGCAGAGGGAGAAAAATATCTTTCATTGATTACCACCAGCCCATCTGGCAGATTAATTACTTTATCTTTTTCTTTTTTTTTTAATTGTACTTTAGGTTCTGGGGTACATGTGCAGATCATGCAGGATTGTTGCATAGGTACACACATGGCAATATGGTTTCCTACTTCCATCTCCACATCACCTACATCTGGCATTTCTCCCCATGTTAACCCTCCCCAACCTCCCTATCCCCTCACTATCCCTTCCTTCGCCACCCCGCTACAACAGACCCCAGTGTGTGGTGCTCCCTCCCTGTGTCCATGTGTTCTCATTGTTCAACACCCGCCATGAGTGAGAACATGTGGTGTTTGATTTTCTGTTCTTGTGTCAGTTTGCTGAGAATGATGGTTTCCAGATTCATCCATGTCCCTACAAAGGACATGAACTCATCGTTTTCTATGGCTGCATAGTATTCCGTGGTGTATACATGCTACATTTTCCTTGTCCAGTCTATCATTGATGGGCATTTGGGTTTGTTCCAGGTCTTTGCTATTGTAAACAGTGCTGCAATGAACAAACAAACCCACCCAAAAGTGGGAGAAGGATATGAACAGACACTTTTCATAAGAAGACATATATGAGGCCAACAAACATATGAAAAAATGCTCATCATCACTGATTATTAGAGAAATGCAAATCAAAACCACATTGAGATACCACCTCATGCCAGTTAGAATGGCGATCATTAAAAAATCTGGAGACAACAGATGCTGGAGAGGATATGGAGAAACAGGAACATTTTTACACTGTTGGTGGGAGTGTAAACTAGTTCAACCATTGTGGAAGACAGTGTGGTGATTCCTCAAGAACCTAGAAATAGAAATTCCTTTTGACCCAGCAATCCCATTACTGGATATATACCCAAAGGATTATAAATAATTCTATTATAAAGATACATACTTTCTCCTTTTCAACGACTCCATCTCCAAACACTTCCACCTCAATTAACTTACTTTATCAATTAACACTGCTCTACTTGAAAGTATTTTTGAAATTTTGAATTTGCCATTTTAACACCAATTTCCAGTTCACTTCTGCATCTCCAAATTTGCTTCCCCCCTCCACATGATGTGAAGTTTCTCATCCAATATTTATCTTCTGAGTTCATCCCCGTTTTCGGGCTGCTCTTGCTTTCCATACAATCATGTCCTTCCTCATGCACAGGCTCATTGACACTTCCCTGGTTTGATTCCTGTCTTGCTAATTATCAGCCTTGGGTAATTGACGTTTTCGGTGTTTTGTTTTGTTTTTTTTTCTTTCAATTTTTGCTCTATGCCACTCTTTCTTGAATATAACACCTAACATTGGAAGGAAGCATTGTAGTTTGCATATTTATATATGTAGATATGATTATATATGGCCTGGCCTGACTTCATCTTCAAAATATCTCACAAGAATCACAAAACATATCTATTTTCCCCAATTAACAGCTAAATCTCTTAGTATTTTAAATACTCTGACTAAATTCATTTAGTCCAGAAGTGATGAAACCAGCATGTAAGCTGCTGACCTCTAATAGTGTTCCAGTGTCCTTGACCCTTTTCTTCTGTCATAGCTGAGTCATGGAAGGTTCATAGGAATGAATCTTCCGTGAACCTCAGCCAGGCTGTTGTCCAACATCTATGTAAACTCTCCAAACTGCTCACAGGTGTTGTTTTCAACCTCCGAACTCTCAAAGTGCAATCTCACTCTGCTCCCATATTGCAGTTTATTGAATTTCTGTATTTTTCTTAAATCAACAGCATACAAGTGAATTAACTACCTATGTCTTGACTGAAAAATTCTCTGTGTCTTTATTCTCTCTGAGTTTTGGTTCCTGTATATGTCTCAAGCTATCTATAACGCTCTTCTCCATCTGTTTCTAACATAAGTTTCTCTGAGTTCTTTTCTTAATTTTTCTGATGGAAATTTAGTCCCCAATTTAATAATTAGTTGTTCTTGTTCATAGTTGCACACTTAATCCCTCTTGCTTTTGGAGATTCTGCCACTGATGTGTCTCTTATCCTCAAAAATAATTCTTCAAGTTACTATCTCATTATATCCTGCTCCTTTTATCTTACCCTGATATCTCATAGAAAAAAAAATTCATTATCTTCCCTGCAAAACATACACCATTCTCTTTATTTGTATCAGAATGCGGCACTATTTTCCTTCTATGCAACTCCTTTATATGGGAAGAATATTTATTTATCTTTGTATTGCTTAGAAGATAGAGTACTGTGCCAAAAACAAAGTAAACAATGAACATTTCTTGTCTTTAAGTAAATATCTTCAAGTAACTGTTGACTTAATTATTTTGACAGTTTTAAACATGTTTTGGAATATGTGCACCAAATATTTTAAAGATGTGATAATATTAGCATATTTTCTATCTAAATGTTTGAAAAGTTTATAGTAACATTTTATACACTGTTAGAGTATCCTTGTGTCACCTAATGCCTTGTTTCAATCTTATCAATAATTGCCTTCTCACCATTATTTTGCTTAAAACACACACACACACACACACACTGTAGTGAATGGCAAAGCTCTTCATATAAATGTATTATTCATTTAATTGAGATATGTCTCCTAAAATAAATAGATATGTAATGTTATTTCAGAAATTGAAATAAACTACATTATCTTTGAAGATGTTTAGAGGATACTTCACTTTCCTGGAATATAAAGTCTTTTTGAGACCAGAGGGACAGGATAAAGCAAGCTGACTGTTCTGACATAGTCATAATCTTCAGTGATTAATGACATCCACTACTTAAAAAGCCCGTGCACCTTAGGCGTTAAAATCAGACTCTGGAGTTACATTTCTTGAGTTTCAGTCCCTTGCTGCTTCATAGCTTTTAGGTATATGTCACAATCTTTTTTGTGTGGTAGATGACAGTAATACTTACCTCGTGTGGTTGTTGGGAGAACTATGAAAAGCACTTAGTGCCAGTCATACAGTGAGTACTGAGTGTCTGCTCTTTTTATTTAGAAAGTTGCTAAATTTAGTAAGTATCAATGCCATGCAATCATTTGCTAGGTGAGGGGTCTAATTAGTAAAGATATGCTTAGACAATGATATTCTCAGACCAAAGTGAAAAATTATTTTTTACTGGAAGTCATTTATAATATAAAATTCATGAGTAAGTGTTTTATAGGGAGAACATAAAGCACAACATATTGATCCCCTATTTTAAAAATATTTTTTCTAATTTTAAATTGTATATTTTCTATGGAAAATTTGTAAATAAATACAAGAGAAGCTCTTAAAAGAAATATAGGCAACTATAATTCCTGTATTTATCTTTGTTAAAATTTGGTTAAGTGTCTTGTTCAGGTTTTCTCCATGATAATAAAAATAATTCAGTCATAATAATAACAATAGTAATAAAATATTAGTAACACTAAATTACCAATTATTCATGGTCTGTGTTTCACTCATGATGTTTTTCTCCTTATGTAGTATCAGCTTATATTTTTTCTTAGCAGTTCAATTAATCTGTTATATTATTTTCATTTTATGAATAAACTGAATCTCAAATAATTTAATTTGCCTAAAGTCCCCCATTCAGTATGTTACAGAGCCAAAATTCATCTGAGAACTGACTTACTCCAAAGGTCCATATATATTAGGAGACATATTTTATAAAAGTGTAATCATACAGATTTTCTCCAAATGTATAAAACATAGCAATCTAAGCTTTGTAAAAGATTTTCGAGGCAGTTCACAACATTAAGATATGTGTCATATTATTTCACTGTTGTTCATTTTAATAACATGTTTTCATAAATAGTCCACTCCAGAAATTATATATTTCATAACACAGTTTCTAAGAATATTGAGAAAAAATGTGAATTCATTTTTTGTTCCATTGGTACAGTTTTAATGCTCACAAGATACGCAATGTTTAATTTTATTTTTTCTTATGGAAGAGTGCACAGCATGATTAGATAAGGACTAGCCTAGCAATACATTAGGAGTAAACAACCTGTTTATTTTCATATTTATTACTGACTTTATGTACACACATATGTAAAATTGCGTGTGTCAGTGTGATTTATTTCAGCTGTTTTGCTATTTTTTTTCTAGCTGAAAGCAGAATTTCCCATCCTTTAAATCTGTTATTTTGCAACTGGCATTTCTAGATACTCTGCATGTTACAAAATGTCATTGAGAGAGCCTTTGTAATGGTTTTAATATCTTCATAATAATACTACATGGAGCATTTGGTCACTCTCAATAAGTTGAGTGTTAGCAGGCTGGCTAACGGGATTGTTTTGGAACTAGGTCGTGAATAAAGGAGAGATTGTGAAGAAGAACAATGTCTGTGGTGCTGATTGGCAGACCGTTTCTTAAGTTATTATGAGACTGTTCTCGTATTTTGGAAAGAGAATTTCATAAACCCAGAGCAGAGTGTTAATGTTTATAAATTCTTTTCTTGATTTCTCATGAAATCTTATGAATCCAGGATGCTGCTTCCATGACTACCATTTTTATACATATTTGATTACCTTATATTGTAATTTACAACTCAAATGCACACAACTCAACAGCAGTAGCTCACTTAGAATTTAGCAGGTTTATAGCTTTGTTTGGCCCTCAGCACAAGTAATAAAATCCTAGCTTTAAGTACCATTGAGGTTTATAGAATGAAGACATCTGCATTATTATATTAAAACATTCCTTCGTGTAATAAATATAACTGACAGTAGTGCATGACTTCCTTTATGAAAAATACGTTGATGGCAATATAGTCTTAATACTGAAGAAACTTTCGATTAAAATTTTATGGGCCTAGTTACTATCTAAATGCTCAACAGATGTCCATATTAACAGTTTATTGCTGGATATTTCTAATAAAAGTTCTAGTTAAGATTATTTTAAAAACACCCATGGAAACACTGTATTAACCTCCTGTTTATTCTAATGGTGTTTTGTGTTTATTATTCTTAGATATTCTTTAAGGGCAATATGTGTTTCGATGCTACATCTTTGAGTTTTCTGTAACAACCTTCCAGTGCTCTGGATTTTCGTGCCGTCTAAGTAGTGTTGAACATTTCTCCATGAATCTGTAGCTGCTTTTTGAGGAGGGACAGCTGCAAGCTGACTTGAGACTCCCGGCTTCACTCTGAGTGTCAGGGTGACCAACAGTCCCTGTTTGCTAGGATGTGAGTATTTTCCTGGGACAGAAAACTCTCAGTGCTAAAACTCGGCAAGTGCCAGGCAAATCAGGATACTCAACCCCTGTAGGTGAAAATAGTGTGGTAGTGGAAGGCGGCGGTAAAGGGAGCATCACTTTCTGCTAGTACTGTACTAATCTAGATCCTCTCAAATCAACCTATACAGAATCAATCACCCAAAACTGCCTGAGATAATGTAGAATTGTTGTTTATTTAGTTTCCACGTTGTAACACATGAAAATTAGAAGGTGTTACTATTTGGCACCAACTATAACTTGATGTGTTTTTGTCAACTATAAAAACATTAAATATCCTCTGTCAAATAAAACATACTGTATATAGTACATTAATATTTTGCATTCAAATGTAATTTTTCAAATGATCAGAGAAATACGTAAATAATTTTTGGTTGACACATTATTTTATCAATGACTGCATTTCACTTTAAGTAGAAAGAAGGTATTTGCCATTCATAACCATTCCCTCAATTATTACTATATATTTGGTTTCAAAGCATATTGCACTTTTAAAAATTAAAAGCATCATAGATATAGCTGCCCGCAAATTTTTGTGTTTTTTTTAATTTCTGAGAATTATAGCATCTACCTTGAGGGTTATTACAATAAATATTTATATTTTTGATGATGATTTGATGATTGTGGTAAATAATATCAAAACATTGCCTGGGTAGAGAGAAACATTGAAGTAATTATAATTAATATGTGTTTTCTAATCTTAATTTATTTTTGTTCAACATATAGGACTTTCACTTTTTGAAAAGGCATTAATATTATTTTGGATATTAAATATAATTAATCTCTTACTTTCTCTCCAAGACATATTACAGAGATTATCTCTGCTTTGAAGATTTCCAAAATAGAGTTTTCCTTTCTGTTTTTATTCCTTCTTTTGCTTTAATTTGGCTTTATTTACTTTAAGATAAGATGTAAGAGTACATTTTTTGTTAAGTTAAAATTATGATTTATTACTAGCTGTTTAGTTTCTTGAGCAGATGGATTTTTGGCCAATTCATTTTTATAATAGAATAAGTAGTCAATAACTGTGTATTATATGATTGGCAATAATAATATGATTGGTATGAATAAATAATATAATAATCTAGAAGAAGTATAAAAAATAGAATAGATTTGTATGACCCATTTGGGATTTAAATAATTAGGTACATTATTCCTCTTCAGAGACTTTTTCAGAAGTCTCCTTAACACATAAGACATTGAATCAGATAGTTACTTTTTTACTTAAGTAGAGAAAAACTCAGAATGGTCTTTATTTTACATATTCAATTTCATCATCAGTCCTTCAGAACATAGTTAAATATGTGCCTATTTGTTTGACAAAATATTTTGTCATTCTAACTACAGAGAATTTTCAGGACAAATGATCATTAACACATGTTATTATGAGTTAAGTCAGTTAAAGAAATGTGTTCAATTCCTGAGGCTATCCTAAATTTGATGGAGGATACCAAGATGTAATCATGGAAATAAAAATTTATATATTAAAAATTTCAGGTATTTTGTGTTAATGTAATTTTTTTATTAAATATAAAAATTTTGAAAAAGAAAGAATCAAAAGAGGTGGACTCCCAAACCGATGGCAAGGTTTTACTTATGATGAAAATAAATAAATCCTTATAAGTTCTACTTCTATATTTAATTTTCAATGAAGATATGTGTAATTAGTATCTGAAGAGTGATTTTATATGATTAGAATACAAGTTAAATTTATTTTCTTCTTACTTAAAAAACAGAAAACACAACTTATCAAAGTATGTTACTCTTATCAGATATTGAAAATCAATGAAGTAAAAAGCAGAACTCAAGAGTAGAGAATTTTTTCATATCAAGTAATAAAAGGCTAGAAATATGTAATTAAACCAGACAATATAAAGTCTTTCATCAGATTTTGTAAAATCCCTCATTAAAAAAAATTAATTATTCCAATTCTATTCTCTCAAATAGAAGGAAAAAAGATAATGGCCAGGAATTCACCAAACTGTGACCAACATGGCTCTGATTTTATATTGCATTACACAGCCTACACTATTACCTGCACGAGTCAGGTGACTTCCACAGCACTGTAGGTCTTTTTCGTGTTGGGTTAGTCAGGACTTTACTAATCACTTCTCAAAGCAATTTTTCTGGTAATTGGAACAGTGGATCTGCCTCTGATCTTATGTAATTTCATTCAATACCACACTTTGTTATCTTCTGGAAACTTGGTACAAAATAAATTACATTTCTTGGCATTGTAAATTGTCATAAGTAGGAAAAACTACATAGGAGAATACCTGAACAAGATAAGAAATATTTAAACCCACAATGTCATTGTTTATTACATAACCTCATAATTCAGGCAATACAGAGATCACAACATTTACTTTTGGCTGAGAATATTGAAGTGGAAAATCTGGATGATTTGCTATCATTTAGACTATCAGCTTAAACCTATCAACTTAAAAATAGCTCCAATTTTAAAACAAGTTAAGTGCTCTTTTTGCTGCAACCCCCCAAAACCTCAGACTTATGAAGTCAGATGTTTTTGCAATAGGATCATGGCATTCTATCCACTGGTCCTGTAACTAATTATTGTATAAATGAGATAACTGTTCATAATTAACATGTTTTTTAATTTCTCTGTGTGTGGATAATTTTACATGTCTTCTAGGCTAGGCTATGGAGCAGATTGATCAAACACTAGTTTAGATGTTATCATAAAGGTATTTATGGATGTGATCAATATTTATACTTGATTGATCTAAAGTAAAGCAGATTATCTTTATAATGTGAATCAGCCCCCATCAATCTGTCAAAGGCCTAAGAATAAAGATTGCTTCTTTTCTGACATCTGTCAGGTTGAATTAGGGCCCTTCCATATGAATTCCTTTAAACCTAATTATTTTTGAAGGCCCTAATATCCAAATATAGTCACATTCTGAGGTACAAGAGGTTAGGGCCTCAACACATAAATCAGCTTATAACTCCTGTTTTGCAGATTAGCATATTGATGTACAGAGCTGTTTAATAACTTGTACCAAGCCAATAAGTAATTGTTAGAAATAGAGTCAAAATTCAGTGAAGCTGTTGCCAATACTATACTCTTAATGCCTATAGGTTAAATCATTGAAAGTACTTTAACTATGATAATGAAATTTCAACTATGATAATAAAATTTCAAATTTCATTATCATAGTTAAAGTGCTTTCAGTGATTTCAATGTTTGGAGGTTCATAGAATTTCAAGTAAGAAATTTAAAAATCTGACGTATGTCCTCTAAGTAGGCTGATTCTTAACATTTAATTTGATATATAGTATTATATCCAATCATTGCACTTTAGGTTCTGGGGTACATGTGCAGATCATGCAGGATTGTTGCATAGGTACATACATGGCAATGTGGTTTGCTGCCTCCATCCCCCATCACCTATATCTGGTACTTCTCCCCATGTTATCCCTCCCCAACCTCCCTACACCTTGCTGTCCCTCCCCTAGTCCCTTCCAACAGACCCCAGTGTGTGATGGTCCCTTCCTGTGTCCATGTGTTCTCATTGTTCAACGCCTGCCTGTGAGTGAGAACATGTGGTGTTTGATTTTGTGTTCTTGTGTCAGTTTGCTGAGAATGATGGTTTCCAGATTCATCCATGTCCCTACAAAGGACATGAACTCATCATTTTTTATGGCTGCATAGTATTCCATGGTGTACATGTGCCACATTTTCCTTGTCCAGTCTGTTATCAATGGACATCTTGGTTGGTTCCAGGTCTTTCCTATTATGAACAGCGCCGCTATGAACATACATGTGCATGTGTCTTTATAATAGAATGATTTATAATCCTTTGGATATATACCCAGTAATGGGATTGCTGGGTCAAATGGAATTTCTTTTTCTAGCAGTTTTAAAAATTAGACCCTGCCAGGAATTATACCAAACTTCATAATATTGAACAAGTTGAAGATCCCAAGCCCCTGCTATAAATTATCTTCTATACCCTATTCCAATAATTGGAGCACCCCTCTTTTGTTAATATCTCCCTCCTGGCCAGTTTGGTTCCGAAGAACCAAACTGTTTCCAGTGTATCCTAATATCCATCTTCTTTCAATTTTAAAAAGTACAGAAACAAGATACTCTGGAAGAAAGAGATGTACATGCATGTGTTTGACTCCATGTTGTGGGTGAATTGGACTTACATATCTGATTTCTGATCCCCCAGAAATCAAAATTATCTTTTGCATTGTGGAGTACAACAGACAAAAATATTTGGAAAGTGTTTTTGATACCCAGTTTATTCTGAAGAAATGAAAAGAAAATAATTCTTTTTCACTTAATAGCATTGGTCCCAGGACCATTATCAGTATTATTTTCCTTTGTGGAATAATAATGGGTGGGGACAGCAAGAATATCAGGGCTTATTTCAGGACACCAGGTTAAAAATTAATCCTGTATATTTCTTAATAGAGTGCAAAGCCAAAATTTAGAGAATAACAAATGATTTTCTTGGTTATAACCACAATTTAATTAAACATTATTAACTTTATTGTAAATAAGATATCATATCACGCTAAACTAATAAACTAATGAAATTTTGTTACATGCAGATATATGTACTATTTAGTTCCCCTGATCAAATAACTATATAAGAAAATACATTAGTACAATTGTAGGCACAATACATATAGGATATGTTCAATAAAAGGAAAATAAGTTGTTTTTGCTGTCAATAAACATAATCATTCAAGCTCTAATGTTATTTAAATATATTATTTCTAATATTATTTTTCTGTTTCAATATTATTTTCAGACTCAAATAAATAATTTCTGAATAATTGCATAGATTCTAAATTGATTACAAAGGATGCAAATGGGAAAAGGTGGTAATTTTTGTTCCAAATTTCTGATCTTGAAAATATAAATGGCTATTCTCAATTTATAGTGAGTTATATTTCTGTTCACTGATATTTGCATGTGTGTGTAGGTGCATTTATGCAGCTGCTTGTGTTGGATGCAGGCATGTGGAAGTGAGAAGAGTTTCAGATGTTCCAGTAGATAAAACCAAGAGGAAGACAAACAGTGTTACCCAAAAGTTTATCATGAATGCCTGCGCTTTTAAAATATTTCTCCTGGAAACCACTGACTACAAATTTCTGTTATTGCTGACAATAACTAGTACTTTCTGACATATTGGCCACTGTGTGCTCAGTTTATTAAAAATTAAACTGTGCACCATTTATATAGGATTTTAAAGTGATTTCTTCTGTATAAGTTATTTCTGAAGATTTATTATCTACTCTATGTGAGGGAGTCAGCAGTGAGCTCAAGTGTATGCTCCAGGGATGCCTCAAGTATCATCTTCTGGTGGGGAAGTCAGAAAGAAACTTGCAGTGGATTGACACACACACCCAATCAACCCATTAACAAACTGTGAATCTGGATAGAATGGATATTAACTTGTGTGTCATCAACTTGGCTTAGGAACAATGACTCTTTTGCCTGGCATTTGATGTCAGGATGTTCATGAACCCTCTATGTACAAGAGAGGTTTTCAGTTCAGGTTTTATTTCTTTTTATATTTTAATCTTTAAAAAGCATACTTTTTATTCAAGGAAGTATGAACAAATGAAAAGCAGAGATCTTTCTCCCATGTATCTTTCTATTCATTTTGTTTTGTTTTGTTTTGTTTTGGCTGGATCTTGCTTTGTTACCTAGTCTGGGTATAGCAGCAGGATCATGGCTGACTGCAGTCTTGACTTCCCAGGGGCTCAATCAATCATCCTGCCTTAACCTCCCAAATAGTTGGGACTACACATGCGCACTATCATACCAGGCTAATTTTTGTATTTTTTGTAGAGGTGGGGTTTTGCCATGTTGCCCAGCCTGGTCCTGCACTCTGGAGCCCAAGCAATTCACCCACCTCAGCTTCCCAAAGTTCTGGGATTACAGGAGTGAGGCACTACACCCAGCTTCTTTCTGTCCTTGATGTCCCAGGAGGAATGTGTAGTTCCTCTAGAAGTCATGAGGGCTGTCTTCTTATCACGAAATCTTAGTTATAAGAATGTATCCTCCACAGATGAAAAAAGTAAGCAAAATTGTACCTGAAAATTACTCAGTACTGGGCCCTAAGTGTGAAAAATGTTGTCTTTTATAAAATTCCATATGGTATCTTTGGCACAGTATTAAAAAATATTGAATTTTTTGTCTTTATGATTAACAAACATGTAGAGCATGTACCACCCACTCATCCAAGAGATATTTAGTGAACACCTGTTACAGAGAAAGCACTATGCTAGCTACAGGAAAGGCTAAAGCCTTGTGACAAACAGTCTTTTAATGTGCTTCTTTCAGTCCAAGGATGATCTGACAATCACAATGATCAGAGAACGGAAATCATCTCAGCCATGCTAACTCAGTGGATGACGTTGAGGTAGACTCAATGCCAAGTGTTCATTCATCCCAACACATAGTTTTATTCCTGAATGCACAGGGAGGCCACATTTCTGCTAACTGTTTTAGTTAGGTTGGGCCATGACTGGACACCAGTCAGTGAGATGTGGGTTGGAACTGTATGAACCCCTCAAGCCGGTCCTTACGATCCCCTCATGCCCAGGGCCTCCCCCACACTGGCCACTCCAACCTCAGCGCCTTTTTCCTGATGGAGAAGCTCCAACATGGGGAAAATGGTCCCAACACAAAGTGGATTTTCTTGAGTGGGAAATGAAGCTGCCTTGTGTGCAGCCGCTGAGATTTGTGTGTTAATCTATAACCACAGTGCACTGGGTTCCCCAAGGTATGATGCCCTCAGCAGCAGTATCAGCTTCACTAGGGTTTTTGTTAAAATGCAAATTATTCTCCTCCCCAGACGTAATGAATATAAAAGGAATACCTATGTAATTTCCTTTCTCTCTATTTCCTGTGCTCGCTTCCTGGAGCACTTCTTGGTCAAAAATAAGGCTTTCCTTATTCAATGTAAGGACAATGATTTCAGAAATGACAAAACACCAGGGTATTAATTATATGTTACCAAGAAAATTGATGCCATATTTCTACTAAATATATCATAGTTACCTATGAAATGGAAAAAATGTTCTAGGTAGATGACTAACTTTACATTCTAAAGGACATTCTATCTTCGCTTTTCTCTTACTAATTATAGATTTGGTACATTTTTTCATCAGCATTTTGAAATTGGCTATCAACATGGTTCAATAAAAATCAAAATCATAATCTCTTTCATCTCATTTTGTACCCAAATAGAATGGTGTATACCAGTTTAGCCATTAAAAGTTTCATTTCACTAAAATAGTTCTATCCAGGAAATGTAATGATTCTGGCTTGCTGAAGAGAGAGTGGGACAGTCAGCAGGACACTGTGGTAAGCACTGGCTCTAAGCTGGGTTACCTGGGGTCAAGCTCAGGCTTTGATACTTTTATTATCATTATTATTATTATTTTTGAGGCAGAGTCCCATTCTGTCGCCCAGGTTGGAGTGCAATGGCATGATCTCAGCTCACTGCAACCTCCGATTCCCGGGTTCATGATATTCTCTTGCCACAGCCTCCCGAGTAGCTGGGAGTACAGGTGACTGCCCCAACACCAGGTAATTTTTTTGTATTTTTAGTAGAGATAGAGTTTCACCATATTAGCCAGGCTGATCTTGAACTCCTGACCTCAGGTGATCTGCCCACCTTGGCCTCCCAAAATGCTGAGAGTACAGGCGTGAGCCACTGTGACCCACCTTTTTACTTTTATATGCAGGGTATTTAACTTCTTCCTGTTTCATTTTATTCATTTAAAAATAAGCATATTAATGGCTCTTATCTAATACATATGCTGTAGGATTAAGTGTTAATATATCTAAAGCACCAAAAACAGCATGTGGTGCTTAGTGCCATGTAGCTATTGATAACATGGAGCGTGATCAGGTTTTCAAAAATAAATCTCATAGATTCCTAACAGTACATTTGAAACTTATTTCAAAAGTCCATTTCAGAAATTAAAACTCACTCTTATCGACAACTTTTATGTGTTACAGATGTATGTACCATGCCATGCACCATGACTTTATTGAGGTGCTTTATATAAATATACCATCCATTCATCCAAAAGATATTCATTCATCTGAAAGATATAAATAAAAGCACTTCAGACCCTCATTTTATAAATATTTATAAAAATGCATTGTGTCTCAAATTATCTTCACAATTACAGAATAAATATTTTAGGTTTCAAAACTATTAGAATCCTTTAATATGAGTCAAATGACATGGCTGATATACAATCAACACTCAAAGTATTTGTGTAGAAATATTGTTTATGAATCCCATTTAATGATAACTTAGTCTTTTGGGGTTTACATCTAGCCCAGGCTAGAACGCAGCAGTGGCATGATCTCGGCTCACGGCAAGCTCTGCCTCCTGAGTTCAAGCAATTTTCCTGCCTCAGCCTCCCAAGTAGCCAGGACTGCAGGTGCCCACAACCACACCCAGCTAATTTTTGTATTTTTAGTAGAGACAAAGTTTCACCATATTGGCCAGGCTGGCCTCGAACTCCTGACCTTGTGATCTGCCTGCCTCGACCTCCCAAAGAGCTGGGATTACTGGCATGAGCCACTGCGCTTGGCCAGGGGTTTACAAATTTTCAACTAGCAAAACAACGTGAACTAATGAGAACAACAATGAGATACTACTATACACATAGGATTGGCCAAAATTCAGAACACAGATAAAACCAAGTGCTGGTGAAGATGTGGAGCAACAAGAAGTCATATTCACAGGACATGGGAATGCATATTCTATAACCACTTTGAAAGATGGTTTGGCAGTTTCTTAATAAAAATAAATATCATCTTACCATGTGATCCAACAATCAAGGTCCTTGCTATTTGCCTAAAGGAGGTGAAGACCTATGTCCACACAAAACCTGCACATGAATGTTTATAATGTACAGTTTATTCATATTATAGTGTACATAGCTTATTCATAGTAACCTAAATTTGGAAGCAATCAAGGTATCCTTCAGTAAGTGCAGAAATGAATGAGTAAACTGTGGTATTATAGATTGGGCCACAGAATATCATTCAGTGCTAAAAATAAATGAGCTATCAAGCCATAAGAAGACATGGAGAAAATTTAAAATCATATTTCTATATATATTATGTGTGCATACCGTGTACCCCATGATTTTAGTTATATTTATATATGTATATTGTATATAGTATGATTCCAATTATATGACATTCTACAAAAGGCAAAACTATGCAGACAGTAAAAAGATTAGTCATTGCCAGGGTTTAGTAGGAAGGGGACGGGGTAAAACACAGAGGATTTTTAGGGTATCATACAGAAAATATTCTGTATGATACTGTGAAGATGAACATCTCTCATTATAAATGTATCCAATCCAACAGATTTCACAATGCCAAGAGTATACTCTAATGTAAACTATGGACTTTGGGGGATAGTGATGCGTAATGTAGGTCCATCAATTTCACAGGATGTTTAATTGTGAGAGGTGATGTTGATAATGGGGAAGACTGTGAATGTGTAGGCGTTGGGAGTATATGGAATATTTCGGTACCTTTCTATTTATTCTGTGAATCAAAAAGTGCTGCAAAATAGTAAAGTCTTCAAAAAATAATGGGAACATCTTTGTAAATAGAAATTTAGGCACTTTTATTGATTCTATTGATAGACTTAGGGTTAGAGAGTTGTAGCGCTACTAGGAGCCTAATTTAGTGACCACACAGTTTATGTTTTGAGATGAGCTTTATTATTAAATACTCACTTGAATATGCTGGCTGAATTCAGTTATTAGCCAACTCTTCCCAGGGGTTTACTGATATAACACAGTATGGCAAATGTATCAGGAAATTTATTTTTGCAAAATACCTCCACAGGATTGTCTAATGCTTGGCAGGTACCAGATAAATAAAAATAAAGCTAGCTCATTCACCTGAAACCTTTACTATTTTGTCCTTTTATGTTGTGTAAACGACTTCATGAAATTATTATTCATGAAAAAACTCTCATAAATTATAATTTTACACACAGTTTAACCTAAGACATTTAAAAGTGAATAAAATGTCATATGCTCATAAATTACATGCCTTAAAAATACAAATTCTGAGACACTTAGAATCTGGTTTTCAGTTAGTCACCTTGACTCTTTCAGCCTCACATGATGTTGAACCACGAGCTTCATGCTCTTAAGTTGTTTTGCCTACCAGTTTGTCTCCAACCCCCAGACAATATTTTCTTGGCATTTGCAGGAGTAAAAATGATGATTTACTGAGCACCTACTTTGTATCCTGTACTGCATTAGCAGGTAAAAGAACGATTTCATCTTGGGCATATGTGGAAACTCTGTTTCATACCCCAAATATATTCGCCCTTCCTCCTGGAGATAGAGCCCTGGTTTTCCACAGTGGTCACTAGTCCCCCCACACAATTCAGAGGCAGATGGATTTACGGCTGCCGTTAGAGTTAATTTGTCATTTTTCTAGTCCAAATATGTGGTGCCTTTTTCTTTTCAGGAATAGGTTTAGTGGTGTAGATGGGTCCTAGTCTCTCCAATGAGAGGCCTTTTGGCTCCGGAGTCAGAGACATTGATAGAAAGTCGTTTCTGGCTGAGTGCTGTGGCTCACACCTGTAATCTCAGCACTTGGGAGGCGGAGGCGGGCAGATCACGTCAAGAGATCGAGACCATCCTGGCCAACGTGGTGAAACCCTGTCTCTACTAAAAATACAAAACTCAGCTGGGCGTGGTGGTGTGCGCCTGCAGTCCCAGCTACTTGGAGGCTGAGGCAGGAGAATGGCTTGAACTCCAGAAGCGGAGGTTGCAGTGAGCCGAGATTGTGCCACTGCACTCCAGCCTGGGCGACAGAGCAAGACTCCTTCTAAAAAAAAGGGGGTGCGGGAAACAAGGTCATTTCTGCCGTTAGATGTTGGAGTGCTGTGATGTGATTCCGCCTCTAGATGTTGGAGTGTTGGGCTGCGATGCATGGAGCTACCTCCATGGTGGGGGAGCTAAGCCAGAGGCCCAGAGCAGGCTGAGTGGACAGGCAGGGAGAACTTAGATCTTTGATGAAATCACCCCGAACCAGGCCTTATCTCTGGACTATAGCTATGAGATAACACATTCTTCAGTGTACAAGCAATTTGATGTGGGAATCTTGATTACTCGAAAACAGAGGCATTTTACCATATAAAATGTGATTCCCACTGATTGTGCTGGCTGGCTTCCCTGGATTCTTTGGTTTACCTAAGAGTATATTTAGGAAAACTTTATGCCTCATAGCTCTTCGCCTCCATTGCAAAGCAGCATTAAAAAAATAATAAGACCTTGATGTGTTGACTGAATTATTGGTCAAGGTGTTGGTAATAATTAAAGACCTTTTTATTATTAAGAAAATAATTTATGCAGACAGTTTTCCCACTCTTTTACATGAAGTACCCCATTTAATCCTCATGATGCAATGAAATATGTGCTCTTATTAATCCAGGCTTGCAGTTGGCACATTCATAGTTAGAAAACTTAAGTACTGTGGCATCACCAGAATTTTAGCCCAGTCTAAATAAAATCACAGCAGCAGAGCTGCTAGGATATGCTGATTTTTCTTTGAAGTAATAATCTAGTTCAGATTCATTCATCCTAATTTTGAAAGCAAATAAACAAAGTACATTTTAAAAATTACTTGGTGGCTTTTTATTCAACGTAAATTTATATAATTAGATATATTTACTTTTTAAAGTGTTCTTTTCCCAAAAATGGTTTATATAACAATTATCATTAGATAATGTCATTTAGGTGTTTTAAAAAATAATCATAAGGTGTTATTTTAAGCATTTCACACATTCTATCCCATTTAATTCCTAAAAAGCATGTATAAAGCAGATATTATTCCCATAATAAGCATAAGTAAAACAAAGTCCTGAGACATTAAATAGTTTGCGTAATTTTCCACAGCTATTTAGTGTTTGATTCTGGATTTTTTATTGGTGTCTACTATCAGAGACTCTGTTGTTGCCTTTAAATACAACCTGTTGCTTTGATTTACAAATTAATAATTTTATAATTTTTAAGCTTGACTTATTGCTGTAATTTTTCTTTCTTTTTTTTGAGACTAAGTCTCACTCTGTTGACCAGGCTGGAAGGCAGTGACACTATCTCAGCTCACTGCAACCTTCACCTCCTGGGTTCAAGCAATTCTCTGCCTCAGCCTTCCGAGTAATTGGGATTATAGGCACCCGCCACCATGCCTGGCTAGTTTTTTTATTTTTAGTAGAGACAGGGTTTCACCATCTTGGCCAGGCTGGTCCTGATCTCATTATCTACCCACCTTGGCCTCCCAAAGTGCTGAGATTACAGGTGTGAGCCACCACGCCTGTCCCGAATTTTAAAATGGAATAATTATTTCACAATTTACTTGGAATTATAAAGATAAGTGACACATAAATCTTTAAACTCACCTAGTCATAAGCTGAGCCATATTATTTTTACTTTTTATAGAGTATCAAATGCTTCAATAGATGTATTATTTAATTGGGAAATTTGTGGTGCTTAGCTCTGGTGCTTTAGAAACAGTGTTCTTGAAAGCTCACCAACTTAGTATTCTCTCTACAGAACTCTGCCTGACTTTGCAGTGTATATTTTAATGTTCACAAATTGTAGGAACAGTTAACGTTTTAATCTCCCACACTACATCATAGAAATCACTTGTTTCACAGAATGTAAGATAGCAAAAATGTCTTTTTTTAAAAAAAAAACTACTTTTAAAAGTGTGGACTATGTCAATCTTTTTGGTAGATCCTTATCAGAGCAAGGAGCCCATCTTACCGCTATTTTGTGCAGTCTCACAGCAAATTGATGTAAGTTCTTTTGTTTACACGCATATTTTCTAAAGTATCAATATAGTGTCCTAGTGCCAAGGAAGAATATAGATTGTAATTCAGATATAAGAAATTTAGCCAATTTAGGCTCCTTTTTGGTTCCATATGAATTTCAGAATTTTTTTTCTAATTTGAAAATGATGTTGGTAGTTTGACAGGGATTACATGGGCTCTGTAGATTGTTTTGGGCAGTATGGCCATTTTAAATGCTATTAATTCTTCTGATCCAGGAGCATGGTATATAGATTTGGGAAAAATGGTATGGAGTACTGGTTCATGATCTTGGCTGCACACTGTGGAGAGCTTTAACAAATATCTCTTTCTAGATCCCACACCAAAGGTGGTGATTTCACTGGCTCAGGCCAGGCTGGGGCTTTAGAACTTTTAAAAGCCCTGTGAAGTATGATACAAAGCCAAGGCTAAAAATCGTTCATATAGAACAACTAGACAGGCACTAAATAGTCACTATGAAATAAAGCCACCTCAGCTACTTTCACTAATAGTCAAACTAACACATCTAAAATAAAAAATAAAAACATAGAAAAAACAAAACAAAACAAAAAAACTTACAAAGTAAAATCTTTAATGAAATAATGGTATGGTTTGGATCTGCGTTTCCACCCAAATCTCATGTTAAATTATAGTTCCCAATGTTGAATGTAGGGCCTGGTGGAAGGTAATTGGATCATGGGGTGGATTTCCCATATGATGGTGTTCTCGTGCTAGTGAGCTCTTGCCAGGTCTGATTGTTTGAAAGTGTGTGACACCTCCCCACTCTCTCTCTTGCTCCTGCTCCCACCATGTAAGAGGAATCTTCTTCTCCTTCCTCTTCCACTATGATTGTAATTTTCCTTACATGTAATGTACAGCATTATGATTCCTGTACAGCCTCTGGACCCATTGGGTAATTAAACCTATTTTCTTTATTAATTACCCAGTCTCTGGTATTTCTTTATAGCAACGAGAGAGTGGACTAATACAAATAAATTATAGGGGATTTACATCACAGGAGAACAAAATCATACAATTTTCAGGTTTCCTTCTAGATTCATTAAACAAATGTTAAAATAGTTTAACTTTGGTGAAAGGAACAAAACGTAAAGAACAGAATACTTTCAGTGAACTCTTTCCATAGTGGGTCTGACTTTAGATTTTCAAGGCTAACTTTTTGGAGAGAGAAGATTTTCCCTTTAATTTACCTTCTGCTAAAGCACATCATGAAACACTTCAAGTCCAAAGCCCTTTTTCAGTATGAGAAAACTCTTTTATATGGTCTTAGCTTTCTAACGTTTTCTATTCCCTTTTCTTTTGAAGAACTATTAAGCAGGAAGAAGAATGTCATAGAAATCAAAAGTAAAATTGGCCTGGGCCTGTTAGGGTAGGCCATCATCTCCAGTGAAGGAGTCCATGCCACTGGCATTTGTTTCTGCACAAAGAATAGAGTTATGTGCCCCAGCAGTTTGGGGATTTATTCTATTTTCATGTTGCTGATAAAGACATACCCAAGTCTGGGCAACTTACAAAAGTAAGAAGTTTAATTGGACTTCCATTTTCATATGACTGGGGAAGCTGCATAATCATGGCAGAAGCCAAGGAGGAGCAAGTCACATCTTAGGTGCATGGCAGCAGGCAAAAACAAGAGCTTGTGCAGAGAAACTCCCGTTTTAAAAACCATCAGACCTTGTGAGACCCATTTACTATCCCAAGAGCAGCATGGGAAAGACCCACCCCCATGATTCAATGATCTCCCGCTGGGTCCCTCCCACAACACATGGGAATTATGGGAGCTGCAAGATAAGATTTGAATGGGGACACAGAACCAAACCATATTATTCTGCCCCTGGCCTCTCCCAAATCTCATATCTTTGCATTTCAAAACCAATTACGCCTTCCAAAGAGTTTCCCAAAGTCTCAACTCATTTCAGCATTAACTCAAAAGTTCACAGTCCAAAGTCTCATCTGAGACAAGGCAACTCCCTTCTCCTATGAGCCTGTAAAATCAAAAGCAAGTTAGTTATTGCCTAGATACAATGGAGGTACAGGCACTGGGTAAACGCAGCCATTCCTCATGGGAGAAATTGGCCAAAACAAAGGGGCTACAGGCCATATTCAAGTCTGAAATCCAGTAAAGCAGTCAAATCTTAAAGCCCCAAAATGATCTCCTTTGACTCCATGTCTCACATCCAGGTCACACTGATGCAAGAGGTGGGGTCCCATGCTCTTGGCAGCTCTATCCCTGTTGCTTTGCCGGTCCCTCCCTCCTGGCTACTTTCAAGGGCTGGCTTTGAGTGTCTGTGGCTTTTCCAGGTGCACAGTGCAAGGTGTGAGTAGATCTAACATTTTGGGGTCTGGAAAATGGTGGCCTCTTCTCACAGCTCCACTAGGCAGTGCCCCAGTAGGTACTCTGTGTGGGGCTCTGACCCCACTTTTCCCTTCTGCACTGCCCTAGCAGAGGTTCTCCATGAAAACCCCACCCCCACAGCAAATTTCTGCTTGGACATCCAGGTGTTTCCATACATCCTGTGAATTCTAGATGGAGGTTTCCAAATCCCAGTTCTTGACTGCTGTGCACTGGCAGGCTGAACATGTGGAATTTGCCAAGGCTTGAGGTTTGGACTGTCTGAAGGCATGGCCCAAGCTCTACGTTGGCCCCTTGCAGCCAGGGTTGAAGCGGCTGGGACACAGGGCACCCAGTTCCTAGGCTGCACATATAATGGGGACCCTGGGCCTGGCCCATGAAGCCACTTTTTTCCTTTTAGCCCCCTGGGCTTGTGATTGGAGGGGCTGCCATGAAGACCTCTGACGTGCCCTGGAGACATTTTCCCCATTATCTTGGGGATTAACATTCACGTCCTCATTACTTATGTAAATTTCTGCAGCCGCTACAATTTCTCCTCAGAAAATAGGATTTTCCATTCTATCACATTGTCAGGCTGCAAACTTTTCAAACTTTTATGCTCCATTTTCCTTTTAAAACTGAAAGCCTTTAAAAACACCCAAGTCACCTCTTAAATGCTTTACTGCTTAGAAATCTCTTCCACCAGATACTCTAAATCATCTCCCTCAAGTTCAGGGAGCAAAATGCCACCAGTCTCTTTGCTAAAATATAACAAGAGTCACCTTTACTCCAGTTCTAAACAAGTTCCTCATTTCCATCTGAGACCACCTCAACCTGAAATTTATTGTCCATATTGCTATCAGCATTTTGGGCAAAGTCATTCAGCAAGTTTCTGGGAAGTTCCAAACTTTCCCACATTTTCCAGTCTTCCTGTGAGCTCTCCAAACTGTGGCAACTTCTGCCTGTTACTCAGTTCCAAAGTGGCTTCCACATTTTCAGGTATCTTTTCAGCAGTGCCCTACTCTACTGGTACCAATTGGTTGTATTCGTTTGTTTTCACACTGCTGATAAAAACGTACCTGACACTGGGCAATTTACAAAAGCAAAAGGTTTAACTGGACTTGCAGCTCGACATGGCTGGGAAGGCCTCACAATCATGGTGGAAGGCAAGAAAGAACAAGTCACATCTTGGATGGAAGGCAGCAGGCAAAAAAGGAAGGTTGTGCAGAGAAACTCCCATTTTCAAAACCATCAGATCTGGTGAGACCCATTTACTATCTCAAGAACAGCATGGGAAAGACTCACCACCATGATTCAATTATCTACAACTGGGTCCCTCACACAACTCGTGGGAATTATGGGAGCTACAAGATGAGATTTGGGTGGGGCCACAGAGCCAAACCATATCAGGGATCAAATAGAGTTTCCTGGCATGCAGTGTAATATGGGCAGATTCCTCAGAGCCCTACAGGCCCCTTTTCATCAGTGCTTTCTTTCTCTAAGACTTCAAGGGATGGAATTCAACAGAGAACCAATGGGTTGGTTGAAGTGAATGTGGGTTCTCCCTGATGTTCTCCTCAATCCTGATCTCCCACTACAATTTGTTGTAAGCCATGCGCTCCAATCAAAAATTTTTAATCACTATCTTTTGAATATATTCTTCTTCTTTACCATTTCCATGTCTCTTTTAACACTATTTTCTCTATCTGCAATCCCCTAGCCAGACCAAATTTATTTTTTTCAAAGCCATTCTTGACTTCTTTAGGAGAGTGATTTCTTTCCATCATTTCTTATGCATGCATTTTTCTATAGCTTTCAAATTATGATTATATTCTTCTCTCTGACATTGCTTATCTATTTATCATTTTTAATTTTAATGTTTTTCCTCCCAAAATAGGCTATAGGTACCTTGGATACAGAAAGTACACAGAACTTGGGTTTACCACTAACATCTCCCAAGTCGCAATATCACTCTTGGTATGGTTCCTTGTACCTGTTGGATGTGAAGTCAAGTCAGCGCAAAGCTCATGTATCAATGCACAAACACCAGGACAGACAGCACACCAGAACTGTTGAGGCAGTGCAGACGCTAATAGAGTAAGATCTGTAGCAATATACACCCTGACTTCCAGGGACCCATTCATTCTAGATTGACACAGAACTGTGAAGAAAGATATGTTTGCTTCCTTTTCTGCCATGATTGTAAGCTTCCTGAGGCCTCCCCAGTCTGCAGAAATGTGAGTCAATTAAACCTCGTTCCTTTATAAATTACCCAGTCTCGGGTATGTCCTTAGAGCAGCATGAGAATGGGACATTAGATTCTAATAAATATACCCCAAAACCTGGGCTGTGGAGACTTTAAGCTGCAGGAGTAAAGAAATGGTGGTCCCTCTCCTAGTGGCATCAGGCACTAGGATACAATAACGCTATAACATGGCAAGAATTTCTCTCCAGCCCTATTGTGCTAGTTTAAGGGTTGTGTGCAATGGATGCAGCAGGTTCTTCCCTGACATGATCAGAGACTGGCTTACAATCGTCCTCTTTTGTCAGCTCGGTGTTCATCTGTGCAGCTAAGATATGGTTGTGAGCTGGGGTCCAGCCTTGCTATTATAGGTCCAGCCTAAACAGCATGACTGTTTAGGTACTAGATTTTAGTCCATTTCTGGGGTATTTACAGAAGGGCAAATCCTTTTCTCAGAGACTGCTCTGCAAAAGATCAGTCTTGT
The DNA here is from genome assembly GCA_004027715.1 of Plecturocebus donacophilus. Classification (NCBI taxonomy): domain Eukaryota; kingdom Metazoa; phylum Chordata; class Mammalia; order Primates; family Pitheciidae; genus Plecturocebus; species Plecturocebus donacophilus. The sequence goes on along the minus strand of PVKP010003565.1, from coordinate 12,837 downwards.
TTAGGACACAACTTCTCTCATGTTGGTTAAATTAATCATATGAAATTGCTGATACTAGACAATTTTTGACCAACAAAATACAGTGTTATAAGATTCAATTTAATATAGATAGATATACATTTATATGCATAGAGACAAATATCCACAAAGCTAGTATCATAAGAAAAATAACAGAAAAAAATGAGTTATTATTCTATTCCAAACTTAGAGAAACAGTCTCTAGGATTGAGACATATCAAATATGTTTTTCAGAATATTTATCTATTTATATAAATTTTAATTTTAACATAATACCTTTTAAGACTTTCCCTTTCAATATCTAAGCTTCCTGAAATGTCCTCAATTTCATCCTCAAGGACAGGATCATAACATTCTGGGAAATGTGCATATGATATACAAACCCCTGTTTTGTTTGTATGCCTCAAAACTCAATAATAATCTTTTAATAAAATTCTGGTATTTGCTCTTTGCGCCTGATCATTTCCCAACAAAGGTACATTAAAAACCACAGCTCATAGCTGTGAGCTAAAATACTTTTAAGAATGCCACACTGGCTTTGTAGGGACATGGATGAACCTGGAAACCATCATTCTCAGCAAACTAACTCAAGAACAGAAAATCAAACACCACATGTTCTCACTCATAGGCGGATGTTGAACAATGAGAACACATGGACACAGGAAGGCGAGCGTCACACACTGGGGTCTTTTGGGGGGGACTAGGGAAGGGACAGCGTGGGTAGGGAGTTGGGGAGGGATAACATGGGGAGAAATGCCAGATATAGGTGATGGGGATGTAGGCAGCAAACCACATTGCCATGTATGTACCTATGCAGCAATCCTGCATGTTCTTCACATGTACCCCAGAACCTAAAGTGTAATTACATGTACATATATATATGAATGCCACACTGTGCAGGGTCACACTGCAAAGCCTTCCCTTGGTCCATCCACATTTTGTGGTTTATTGTTTTTGTTTTTGGATACAAAGGCATCAAATACCAAATTTAAAATGGCAATACTGAATGACATCTACTATCATTTTGAGTAGCTTTTCCTAATCAGGCTTGATTTCTAATAGTGTTGACTAGGAATTCCTTTGAAGTCTTTAAAATTTGGAGGTTGAATGTGACATCCAAGGCTGGAGTTGAGGAAACACTGCTAATGATACCTTTATTGATCGAATTAGTAAACTTGGTGTTTGAATTTTGTGGCTTGGTGCATGAGGACCACACTATATAATTCATTAGATATTTATTGGCACAAAGTGTTTCCTCATGGACCCAATTCAGTAAGGTGAGACACACAACAGACAAAACACTATGCAAAACAATTAGAGTTAGCTTTGAGATATATTTGAATCAGTCATTTTTGTGCCTATGTAAATAATTTTATATATCTACAGAACATGTTGCTTCATATACTTTTCAATTACTATTTTTTAGATCCTTGGGAATTCTTAGATGCTTGACTTTTATTTAAAAGCATGTCTCTTCATAGCTGTACAAAAATTATGGATAGTATGACAATTTGGTTGCTACCAATTTTTCTTGTACAATGAATGTATAACAAATTTACTTGTATACAAATCTGTTATTTTCTCAGAAAAAATACATTCCTGTAAGTTGAATTACCAGTTCAAGTGATACGAGCATAAATTTAATTTATGTACGAAATGTACTTAGCCACAATGAAACTTCCAAAAAAATAGAGATCTTTAAAGCCACATTCTGTAACCACAATGAAATAAGATGAGATATTAGCAATAACAGCAACAACTAAAATTGTTAGGCATTTTAAAATTTAAAATAAAGAGAATCTTACAAAAGCTTAGAAATTACAGAAATGAGAACACTGCATATAATGCTTATGAAGTATGATTTCAATCATTTTAGTATTTAGAAAATAATTGTATTGCCTGTCAGTATTGAAAAATACATAAGAGGGGTTTAATTTAAGAGCTAGAAAAATAAAAATTTGACCTAAAAGAGGAAAATGTTGATAAAAATTGTAGTTAAAATTAATAAATTTAAATTAAAAATAGAAATGATGTTTAAAGCTAAATGCTGCTGCTTTGAAAATAAAGTAGAAATGATCATGATAACAAGAAATACAAATAGTAAGAAGGAGATTTAACCATACTGAACGAAGAGATCAATATAATTCTAAGAGTATTTTTATGAATATCTGGTCATAAACCTGTAAATCTAGAACTGCTATATGTTTTTTTCACAAATGGTTAAGATGGAGACAATGAAGTCAGACATTTTAAATGCATCAATAACCAAAGAAAAAACTGCTACTTTTTTGGGACATACATTACAGAAGTGTGGGGTCCATATGGCTTTATTGGCAAGTACAAACCAACCTTCAAGTAACAGATTATTTCCATGTTATACAACTATCCTTTGAGAAGCATCTCACTTCATTTTAAGAAACAACCATAAGCCTAGCTTCCAAATATAATAAATACATAAATATAGCATATTTATTTTTAAATATAAATATAAAAATTTTAGGCTGGGCATGGGGGCTCATGCCTATAATTTCAGCACTTTGGGAGATGGGCAGATCACCTGAGGTCAGGAGTTCCAGACCAGCCTGGTCAACATGGTGAAACATCATCTCTACTATAAATATACAAAAATTGGCTGGACTTATATATATATACACACACACACACACACACACACACACACACACACATATATATATACAGACACATATATATAAACAACGTTTGTAAATCAAATTTAGAACACTATTTAAAGAATAAAATGAAAAGAAAAAGTAGAGTTTGTTCCAGGAAGGCAAGATTCATTCAATTTTAGGTAAATAATCAAAATTTACTATATTTACAATGTGAAAAGAAAACTAGTTAAACCATCATTATATGTAACAAATTTTGATGAGTTATATTAACCATTATTGATCTTTTTAATTTAAGGAAATTATGAATAAAGGGACACTTTCTAAGCATGTATTTATAAGAAACCATCTAGTTCATCTCATGGCAATTAGAATGGCAATCATTAAAAAAATCTTACAGATGCTGGAGAGGATGTGGAGAAATAGAAATACTTTTACACTGTTGCTGGGAGTGTAAATTAGTTCCACCATTGTGGAAGACAGTGTGGTGATTCCTCAAGGATCTAGAAATAGAAATTCCATTTCACCCAGCAATCCCATTACTGGGTATATACCCAAAGGATTATAAATTGTTCTATTATAAAGATGCATGCACACATATGTTCATTGCAGCACTGTTCACAATAGCAAAGACCGGAACCAACCCAAATGCCCATCAATGATAGACTGGACAAGGAAAATGTGGCACATATACACCATGGAATACTATGCAGCCATAAAAAAGATAAGTTCGTGTCCTTTGTAGGGACATGGATGAACCTGGAAACCATCATTCTCAGCAAACTGACACAAGAACAGAAAATCAAACACCACATGTTCTCACTCATAGGTGGCTGTTGAACAATGAGAACACATGGACAAGGAAGGGGAGCATCACACACTGGGGTCTGTTGGGGAGGTCTAGGGAAGGGACAGCTGGGATGGGAAGATTGGGGAGGGATAACATGGGGAGAAATGCCAAATACAGGTGATGGAGGGATGGAGGCAGCAAACAACCTTGCCACGTATGTACCTAAGCAATAATCCTCCATGATCTGCACATGTACCCCAGAACCTAAAGTACAATAAAGAAATAAAATAAAATAAAAATTATATTTAACAGAAAAAAATATTCAAGTACATCCACAAGGTAAGGCTCAATACTGTGATTCTTTAATGTCTTAAAAATCTAGTCCATGGCTGGGCACAGTGGTTCACACTTATAACCCAAGCACTTTGGGAGGCTGAGGTGGGAGAATATCTTTAGGAGTTTGAAACTAGCTTTCGACAACATAGCAACACCTTGTCTCCACAGAAAAAGAAAATGTTCCAATTAGCTAGGCCTGGTGACTATAGACCTAGTTACTCAGAAGGCTGAAGTGGGAGGATTGCTTGAGCCTAGGTGTTCCAGGGTGCAGGGAGCTATGATTGCTCAGCTTGGACAAAAGAGAGAGAGAGACTTTGTTTCAGGGTAAAAAGAAATATAGTCCACTTAATAAAAAAAAAGTCGTTCTTGAATAATATAAAACATAATTTACAGTAAATATGTCTGGATATAAAAAAGGACTCAAAACTCTTAGAACTAATGGTTAAAAAATTTCTCTGAAATGAGATGATGTGAACAAGAATAACTATCTTGCATATAAACAACAATCATTTAAAAATTAAAATTTTATAAAACTCCAGTCATACCCATAATTCAAAATATTGTATTTCCTATAGTAAATATAGCAAATAACATAAAGCATGCCTCTGAAAGGGATAAATCAATATTGTTAAATCTATCAAAATTTACCTGATATATATGTAAGTGCTACACATATATATATATGTAAGTGCTACATATATATGTATATATATAACATGCGTTTACATATGTAAATGATAAGCAGTATATTAATATACTGTAAGGAAGAAGAATGGGTAAAATGCATTTAAAATTATCTGGAAAAGTAAATGTTTTGTAATTAAAAAGAATATTTTGTATTAAAAAATTAAAAACAACAAGAAGGAAAGAATTAATAAAAGTTTGTCATCCCATCAGAAAGTGAAATTATTATAAATTACTTTTTGTTCAATAGCAATGTACCAGTGATAACACAAAGAAAAATAATCAGTGAAATAGAATGAAAAATGCAGAAATAGAACCAAGAATATATATGAATCAATCAAATATTTACTACATTTGAATTGTATGTTAGAATTGATGTATCTTTGCTACATGATATAAAACAATTGATTATTGTGGGGGTGATAATTAAGTTAGATATTGACTACTAAGCAGACACATACCAAAAATATAAAAGAAAACTACAAATAGATTCTATTAAAAATAAGACAATACAAAAACAACGGGGAATAGTCTTGAAGTATTACTTCCTATCCAAGTAATTTAAGGTCATGAAACGTTATGTAGAAAGAATAAACAGGATATTATGATAGATGGCTCACCTAGGAGATGGGACAATTCTGGAAGGAATTCACCTGCAAGGAATGCATGTTTGATCCTGATCTGAAAGATGAGAATGAATGAATTCACCAAAAGAGAACCAGAAAGCACTTGGACACAAGGAACCGTTAAGAGGACCATGAGTCAAGAACTAGCAGAGGATGTTCGAGGTGCAGAAAGGAGGCCAGTGTGTGGCTGGATGCTAGTCATTCTTGAAAAGCTACAGGAGATAAGCTTGAGGACACAGGCAAGGGACTGCTCCTCAGTAAAGGGCTTTGAGTGTCCTAAGAGATAACTTCTAGGTGCTGTGGTCTCCCATGAAAGGTGTTAACTAGAAGAGTAATTTGATATTATTTTAGATGAAACCAGTCACTCTAACTCTTAGGGGGAATGTGAGGGACTCAAAGTGGAAAAATCCAAGTCAGCAGGCTGTGGTGATTTCAGTGAGAACTGAGGAGGGTCCTACCCAGGCAGCATGGGAAGCGGAGAGAAGAGGATGGCTTCAAGCACATTTCAAATGTGGGGAAGACAGCACTTGGTGATGAATTAGATCTGGCAAGGGATGTAAGCAAAGAACTGAGAATCATCTCTTAAATTTTAATAATATATGATCCAGACAGAGCATTAATTTCAGTCCCAGCTCTTCGGATAGGCCAATTTTATGTTTGTTTGTTTTTGGTTTAAGACCCCTCTCCTTCAGATTTGCAGCAGGTGCACCAAGACAGACTTTTTTTCAAAATAGCATATTGTTATACTTATCTTTTGCAGGAAAAACTAGATGCCTTGAAGATATAGTAATTAAACTTTTCATTAAAGAAGGTTAGGCATCCTACTTATTTCTCGCTGTTTTTGAGGGGAGTTCAGCACGTTAATGGTTGCCATAGCCGTAAAGTGCCTAACCCTTTTCTTGCTATTTCTGATGTAAAGTCTTTTCTTGGCTCTGTAAATCCAGATATGCATATAATGCTGCCATTTCTGAACCCTATGACTTTTTATACTAAGCATTAAATAAATGCCAATGTTGCAGATTGTGGGCTCAAATGAGAGGGCATAGAGTTACTTCTATGGGCTACAGAATGAATATTTCCCATATCCCATTACGTGATTTCTGCCTGGAACTAGTAGCTGTGCACTGAATCAAAGATAATGGTTGACTTGAGAAAGTACAGTTTTCTAACCTCTTTTAAGTTACATAAAATTTAATTTTATTCTGGCTTCATCTCGAAGCCTGTAATACCCACAAAGTTAGGCTCAGGTTGTTTATGGTTTCCAGAGCTCTGCAGTGCCTAACCTTTGGTCTTGCCATCTCTGGTATTCAGTGTCTGGCATACCTCACTTGGAAGAGAGGCTGAGCTGTCTGGGATTTTCAGAGTTCATGTTACACCCACTCTATTTACACAGGCTTGTCCATGACCTCAGAGGACTCCTTAAGCTAACTTGTAATACTGAAGATCTAACAAAGTGAGTCTATGTGAGCCTCTTTCCTTGATTTGACTCAAGATCAAGAATCAGAATGATTATCACAGAAATGGTGGTGCCTGTCATTGGTCAGGGAGCTTTGCTCAATTTTTTTTATGATAATTCATAATGATTATGGTTTGTTAAAAAGTAAGCCTTTTGTTAACATAAAGTTTAGGCTATATAATGACTCCCATAAACTAATTAGAAACGTAGAAAATTGTTTTTGTTGTTGCTATTGTTTTGGTTTTAGAGACTGGGTCTTGCCATGTTAGCCAGGCTGGACTCAAACTCTTGGCCTCGATCTACGCTCTTGCCTCAGCCTCCCAAAGTGCTGGGATTACAGGTGAGTCACCATGCCTGGCCAGAAAATTGTTAACATGTTGTAAATGTAGCAGATAAATAAATAAACAGTTAGCTGGTTGACCAACGTTTATCTTCTGTGTTAAGTTTTATGAGTACTATGCCTCTAAGGGTTTTAAAGAGATTTCAGGTAATAGAAGATATACCACAAGAAGGTGTATTTCTTAAAATACATGTTAAAGCCATTTCATTTAAAGCCACATTCAACTGCTGAAGTAATAAAGTAGTAATGCAAAAAGACAAATCTATACAAAGTTTTTTTTCCATTAGGTTTAATAGAAGGTAAACTACAAGTAAACAACAGGAAAATTCACTCAACAATTTAACTTTGTTACATTTTGTTTTCCTTTAATTGACTGAGCTGATTGATTTAACTCTGGACTTTATAGCCCAGTCAAGTATCAGAATCACAAAATACATGCCACGAACTTTCTCTTCGGTTTATTGGCCAGCATAATTGTAAAGCTCGTTTGTTCACACATGTTGAGGTAACAATGAAATTAGCCCTTCGATTGCTACTTTCTTTGTGGCAATTTGCATAGTATTACCAATAAAGTGACTTTACTTGTGGAGCAATCTCTTTGGCAGTCAACTCAGTGTAATTAGATTTTTCTCCTAGGAAAACTGTCAGTCTTTATTACTAAGTAATTAGTCCACAATGGAATGTTAAATATTGAAAAAATCATCCACATGATTTCTTATTTAGGATGTAAGTTAAAACCCATAATATTTAGAAACAAAATTTATGAAGAGCACATAGTCCTAATTTAAATTCTGTTACCAGGTTTTAGTTTTTAGCCAAGAGTAAATTTTGCATTTGTTACAGAAGAAAATATGTTTTATTCTTTTAGAACAATATACAACTCCTGTGAGAGCAATTTATAAAATCTAATAAACTCCCGTGTAGTGCTTGTAAATTAGCATAGAGTTGACATTACTCCAAAAGATTGATATGATTTTGCATAACTTAAGGAATATTGAGATCAGTTCTTGAGCATTATTTTGTGTATACCTTGTTGAATATTTTCTGTAGACATGTGGAATTCAAATTACTAAACAATTTAAAATAATTCATCTATCTACATTCTACATGAATGTAGAAATATACATTGTCTCTTTATCACTAAACATTTATTTAGCACACTACTTCAAAAGGAAAATCATCTTAATTTTTTTGTCTTTTAATTATTATTGGAATAATATTTGTGTTTTTATCAATCATTATAAGAGGCTGGTTTTTATTATTAGCCTATAAGATTTATTAGCTTCAAATATATGGTAATATTTTTAATGCTGCAAGATTATCACAAATGCAAGTTATATGGTATTTTCATAAAGCATGATTAAATTAATTCAAAGAGCAGACCTCTAGGGAATACACTGCACTGTGCCAAGTCACAGGAATTCTAAATCTCATGTTGATGTCCTTTGATGTCAACTTGTAGCTAGGGTTTTTCTAGGACTGTGGAAGTTTTAACTACATTTATAAACAGACAGGTACTTCTTTCCGACAGTCAAAGAAAAGATTATACCAGAAGCAAGGAAATTATTTGGTCCGATTAAATCACGTTAGTAACTTTATTACTGGCACCCACCACTTTCAAGCATGCAGTGGCCCCATTTCCTCTTTCCTCTTGCCTCTCATCTCTATCAGAGTCTCCAACTCAGAGAAAAAGTATAAAAACTCTACCCAGCCCTCTAAGGACCAACATAGAGAAGCTGAATCTATGCCCAAAGAAAGAAGGTACCGTTAGAATAGGGAGGTGCCCAAGTCCAGAAGCCAGTTCTATGTAGGCATGAGGGGGGCATGAGGGTAAGGTTGAAATGAAAGGGAATGGTCCCACCAAGTGGGTGACCCAGACAAGCTTTGTTTGACTGACAGCCAATGGTCTGTTAGTGGACAGACCTGAGGTCAAGGAACTTCTCGGAACCCAACACAACCGACGTTGTAAGTCTTCTACTGAAATGGCCTGATGACTTCTGGTCTTGAGATCATCCATTAGGTGCTTGTGATGGCTGGTGTGTGGTCAGCAGCCAACCCATTGCAGCGTCCCTCACAAATACTTCAGTGGTTTGTACAAGGCTGAGCTTTCATGCTTGGTTAATAATATGCACAGAGGAAGTGGACATTAGCATGAGTTGGGAGACAGAAACTTATCCCAGGATGTGTTTGTCAGTGCCAGTAACATTCACGCTTTCCTTGACCACGGAGAGCCATAAGAAGTTTGCACAAGGCAGGAGTGGGGCGTCGTTACTGCCTACCTGTGACACCACTAACAATTGGGTGTGACCTTCCTCATTATAAATCTAAAACTATGTCATGAAACCACCAAAAGCACTTCAATGTATCAGAAACTATGCATAGCCTTGGTCTCCAGCAAATCTTCCACTTAGTAGCTGATCCCAGAAATATAAATGTATGATTCAGAGAGTTCTGGAAAACCAACCAATAAAGTACAAGTTATTTATAAGAAATGAAATTAAGGTTCCTAGTGTCTCAGCGATGTTTTTTCCCGTCACTGCATTTCATAATCTCTGTGGCCTCTGATGTACTTAGAGAAGAATTCTTTGTTTGGCAAAGCTGAAAATACACGGACTCATCTTCACTATGTTTGGGAGGGAGGACACATTGTATCTACAAAGGAGACCTCTGGATTGAGGTCACAGCATTGAAGTCCCTGCTCTCCTGGTAGCTAGCTGCTTAACTCAGCATCTCAATTAACTCAATGTTTAAATGGATATCAGCGTGTGATGATGAAATGAAATAATATTCTCAACTCTTAGAAAACCACCTGACATTTAGTAGGAACTAAACAGACAATAAGGAAACGTCTTTTAGCCTGCCAACTGTACCTTCCTTCTGAGTCCAGAAAGAATGACAGTAGCTTAACAAAGTCTGGATGAGCAGAATGTGCCCTGTAGGATAAATGAGCCTCTGGCATCCTTACTTTCAATTACACAATGCTGGACAGATGTCTGCTACAGAACCTTAGGGACACTCTGGAAGTATCAATTGTATAAATTCTTGTGTTACCCATGGTAATCTAGTACTAAAGTCATCACAAGGCTTTTTCTTTATCTATTTCAGTCATTTATGTGCATGTATTTGGGATGGAGGGAGACAACATTCCTCACTAAAAGAAACACACACACACACACACACACACACACACATACACACACACACACACATACACACACACCAATTCCTGAAAACTAAGTGATTAATTTAGAATTTTACATGACCATTTTATGCTAGTCAATATATTCATCAATTAAACTAAGTTTGAAGGGGCAGAGAGGTAATAAATAAGATATTTGAACCAAAGATGGAAGATAAATGATGTAGTCTGATAACAGGAGATTCACTCCTGGTGTCATTTAGAGATGATGGAGGAAGAAGAACCTAGAAGTGACAATGAATAACACAAAGAATGTCTTTGCTATCTTCAGATACAGGGGTAGAGAAAAGCTGTTTTGGAAAAGAAAAAAATAAACAGCTTCTACAAAATATTAGATGGAGAAACTGTGTCTTCAAAGAAAGTGCACATTTTAATTAAAAGAGAACAAAGGAAATATTCAAATAAACAGAAGTATACAGTGTACGGCCTTTTGTGACTGGCTCCTTTCACTAAGCACAGTGTTTCTACAGTTCATGTATATTGTAGTGTGTCTCAGTACTTTTGTTCACTTATCAGTTGATGGACTTTGGGTTGTTTCCCATTTGTTGCTATTAGGAAAATTGGCACCATAAACATTTGTATAAAAGCTTTTGTAGAACATATGTTTTCTTTCTTCTTCTTTTTCTTGGGTATGTAGCTAGAATTGAAATTTCTGGATCATGTGGTGACTCTATGTTCATTGTTTTCAACAAGTTTCCAACTGTCTTGCAAAGTGACTGTTCCATTTTATATTGCAACTGACAGTGTGTGGAGGATCCAACTTAAAATTTTCACCAACATATGTTATTGTCTATCTTGTAGGGTCTTCCAACCTGGCGTGGTTTCAGTTACAGTTTGTTGCCACCTAATGATATATGTAGGCAACAGCTTAGGTATGAATAGGAAAGATTATGGATCCTGACTTGCAGGAGAGTAGCAGTCATCTCAAAATCTCGTGTTCAGATGACCAATTTGCCTGATCGTGTCCAATTTTCCTGATTGGAGAGTTGGGCTGGGAGGACAAAGAGGACCTGGGAACTATGCCCCTGCCCTTTCTGAGAAGAAGCCGCTTATGATTTCCCAGGACACCTAACTCTTCCTTGCACACACTCTCTCTTCACTGTTCAACTCAAGGTAGGAACATTAGCCAAGTCCAGCTTGAGAACTGTGGCCAAGCAGGGGACAGGATCCAAGAGCTAATCATGTCTGACCTAAATTGATGTTATTTTTACCCATCCGTTTTTCTTTTCCTTCACTAGAATATGATCTCTAAGTGAAAAGATTTTGTGTATTTGGTTTATTGCTTTACTCTTGTTCCTAGAACAAGGAACTTGAGTTCCTATAGTAGGGACCCAATAAAATCCTTATTGAGTGAATGAATGGCTGATATATTCTAAAATAACACAAAATTTCAGAAGAAAGGCATAATAACAGGGGAAAATTTCTAAGAATTAGGAAGTGATATTTGGGGATTTTAATTCTAAGCTGAAAAATTTATATTTACACATGTAATAACTGAGTGAATAATAAACTATTAGCAAATCTCAGGGGAAACAAGAATATGCAAAAATATTAACTAGACAATTTCAATAGAATTAATAAAGTGGCAAAGGTTAAAAATAATTTAGAGGTACAGAATCTATGAACAAACTGGTAATAATGATTTAACTTATTTTCATAAATAAATATGACTAAAGAATTGTAGAAATCATGGCCACACAGCACAATGTAAAGACTGTGAAAAGTTAAAACCATAACCAATATATTCAAGGAATAGAGAAGGAAAATTAGTGGGACAATTTTGCTCTTTCATAGCTCTCTCTTTCTCACTTTATATATCTCTATATATTTTACATAGTTCTAATTAAAGTTTTAATATTAAAGGTGTCAAAAAAATTAACATAATAATTATAGCAATTATATAATTACATTTATGTATATAAATTATATTACATATATATTACGATTATATTACATATATAAATATATATTAACCAGTATTATTAATATATTAAATATTAGATATTAAAACTTAACATGTTAATAGTATAATATTAATATATCAAATATATACAAATTTAAAATTGAATGTAAATATAAAATTATAAATATAAACAATAAATTTATATTTATATATAATTATTACTATATATTTTGACATAATCCTCACATTTCTAACATAAATTTGTTAATATACATAAACATATATAATATTAATATATAATTGTAAAGAATATTATCTATTATATAGAATTTTAATATTCTATATATTCGTGCATAGAACATAGACTATATATTCATGTATAGTATATATAGAATATCAGTAAACAAATATATATTATATATTAACATTAAAATATTAATATTGATTCTAATATTATATATACATTAATATTTTATATATTAAATATATTACTCATTAATATTATGCATCATATTGATAATAAAATATTGTATATAATATTAATTATATTGATAATTAATATTATATATAAAATTAATAATCTGACTCACATCCAGCTGTACATCATTCTTTGTGTCAATGCAGTTTCTCTTTGACTTTCAAATGGCTAAATAAATATTTTCCACTCTTGTCTGGTTCCAAGCCATTTGCTATGTGATTCTAAGCTCTACTTAAATCCACCACACTGCTGGGCATGGTGGCTCACGCCTGTAATCCCAGTACTTTGGGATACCAAGATGGGTGGATCAGGAGGTCAGAATATCGAGACCAGACTGACCAACATGGTGAAATCCCCTGACTACTAAAAATACAAAA